>CAEFZY010028961.1:0-26561 GCA_903066815.1 Brachyrhaphis roseni | reverse complement strand
TGAATGTAGCATTTTACTCTGACTTTTAACTCCAACGTCAGAGCCGATTTACACTCCATATAGTTATAAATACTCTAGATTAAATTACGTTAACACAGGAATATTAACACCGCATTTTTTTACTGTGTATATCGCTTAGTTCCTCATTCTTAATTAGGTGTTTTTTTTTTTTATTTCATACATTATTCTCATTTTGAAGATTTTTATCTAAAACAACTGAAGTCCAAAGTCTAAACTTCAATCTAAACTAAAATTAAATGTGACTTTTAAAGCTACCATCTTTCTAAGATGTCAAAATTATTTCAGTAGACATTTAGACGAAAAATCTAGAACTCAAACATTACAAATTCCCTTCACTGTAAAAAATTTAACTGAAAAAATAACTGCTCAAACTTTTTTTTTTCTTTCAGGTGAATAAAGGAGCAAACTTTTAGTTGTGTTGAATTATTTTTGCAAAAAAAGAAAGAGAACTATTAAATGATACATTTTATGGCTTATAAGATTTAATTGTATTAATTTTTCTAAAGAGTTTTAAATTTTAGTGTTGGCTGGAGTTTAAAATATTCTTTTTAAAAAATTTAAAAAAAAAAGTCAGAGCTATACTGTGCATGTAATTTAGAAATTGACAAGTTGTTGTCAGGCAAACTTTGCTCCAAAACCTCCTGATATAAACATTTTTAGTTAGCTATTTATTTCACTTTATGCTAACACGGGATCAGGATTTGAATTATGTTTAATCATCCTTGCTAAAAATTTAGCAAGGATGATTCTGCAAGTAATTATTAACAAAAAAACTACAACCATGAATTTAATTGGTGTATTGTATAGGTTTCAATATTTTTGTTGTTGTACTTTAACTTCTATGTAGCTGAGAGTTTTACATTTAATTTAAGTAGCTGTGATTTTTTTCCCACCACAGCAAAATACATGGTTCTGAAATTGTTCAAGGGTTTTTAAGACAAAAGTCAAGACTGAAGATATAAATCCTTTCTGTATCATTTCCTACACTTTATTGTAGAAACAACAAATACAGATAGACACATTGAGATGTGATAAACTCACAGTAACAATTTTATGAGGTTTGACAAGGACTGTACGTCACAAAGTAGCTGTGGTTTCAGACATCCAATCTGAACTGAAATTGCTTTCTTTGTGCAAAGTTCATAGAGATTTATTTGCAAATCTTTTTTTGTATATCTGTTCATAAAAAATGAGATGAAAAGTGAGCAGCCTCACATATGACCTTAAGCATTGCCAGATAGTCATATTTCTAGAGCAGTATTTATATCCTGTGGATTCAGCCATGTTTTATCAGTTTCTCTTCCTACATCTTCACCTTGTGTAACACAGAGCGAACACCAGCCAGTCGCTGAACCAGATAAATTGACTTAATGCTCCATAAAGGGCGGAATGGCAGACTCCATCATGATTCAGGCCTACAACTCGTCAACATGATAATGATCACCCTCATTTATCACAGGCAATAAGCTGAGTCCAATCAGACGCAGCACCGCATGCGTCTGCCTCTGTTGACCTGCTGCCTCTCTCCCGTCCCACCCCCCACTTCACCATGCAGACGCATGGTTTCTTAGCAACCCGCAAGCAGCCTATGGAGAACACCGACTCAAACGTGCGGTATCTCATGCACACACACATACACGTTTGGAAATCTGAGGGAGGACGATAAGTTTCCACTCTGCCCTCAGCCAACTAAATATACCAGATACAAATATACAATCTACCTGCCTCCATGAAGCCAATCAGTTTTGCTATCAGCTGTGCATCTACTCAACATAATCTGTTAAAGAAAACTTTATTATCGCACTTAATCATTGACCATTTCTGAATGATCACCAATATTTAAAGCCCAGCAACCATATAATCTGCACTTTCTAAAAGGCTGAAAGCATTATGAGATGGAAGTTAAAAGCTCTGCAGCCTCCATGCAGTTTGACACTATTAGCACATTAAGGGAGAGCTTAAATACAGTCAGCAGACGATGGATCAACCAGTGCCCTGAGCGGGAGACAGGACCATAATTCCCCTGAGGGGTGGGGGGGGTTGGTACTTTAATAGCAACTTGCATGAAACCACAGACCCTGGAGAGAGGTGGGACTGGCTGGGTAATAATGAACAACCTTTGGGCAGCTCTAAATCCCATACAGCCTCAACCCACCCACACATTTACACAGAAAAAATGGCATCTATCTGCAACCACTGTATGCATAAAAGGCATTAAAGTGTCTGGAAAAAAAACAAGACTTGGAGACAAAAATCTATGTTACATGCATATGGCATGTTTAGAGGGTTCATTGGGTGTCAGGGGGATCATTTCAGCCTCAGCAGATTCTGATAGGGCGATGGAGTGAGTAGTTTTGCTGAAAGCAGGAAAATGAGAGAAGGTGGAGTGTGTTATTTTCTTCTGGAAAGTTGCAGTAAAACTGCAGCCTGCAGAGGAAGATAAACACATGCAATGTGAGGGTCATTTAGAGAAATACTGCCTTGCACAAGTATTCATTTCCTTATTATAACCACAGTCTTCACTGTATTTTATTAGGATTTTTACGTGACACACAAACACAAGTAGTGCATAATTATAGCGTGGAAGAATACTTGGTTTCTATTACAGCTGCAAATAAAGATTATTTCAGTAATTGATGATTCTGACAACTAGTCAAATAAAAAATATGGCACTTTCAGGAGAGCTGTTATTTAACCACTTAAACCTTTTTATATAAAATATTAGACATACATTTACAAGATGCAAATAAACAATTCATTCTTTAAATAAGAAAATAAACATTTTATTGTGCAAAATTAAGCAATTTATTTTCCATTCTTTTAGTGAATTCTCTAACATTTATAGCAAAGAATGCATCTGCAGCTTAATAAACATACTAACATGTGAAAAGCTCAACTTTTTCTGCTGGACTTAACAGTACAGTGAAAGGTTGACTTATAAATCATTATTTTTGCACAAATTGATCAATAATTGGATAGCAAAAGATTTGTTTTTATTTACACAATTTGAGTACAAGTTTGTTTTTTTTATCTTAAATGCAAAATGCATTTACCTTTGTACAGTTCAGTGTTGTTCTTTCAGAAAATTTTATTTTTTTAATCTATATACTCCAGTTAATAATTTATTGATTACTAAATTAGTTGACAAATATTGCCATTCATTGCGATTAATCAATTCAATCCTAGTTCCTTGTACAGT
This sequence comes from Brachyrhaphis roseni, assembly GCA_903066815.1. Classification (NCBI taxonomy): domain Eukaryota; kingdom Metazoa; phylum Chordata; class Actinopteri; order Cyprinodontiformes; family Poeciliidae; genus Brachyrhaphis; species Brachyrhaphis roseni. The sequence goes on along the minus strand of CAEFZY010028961.1, from coordinate 23,341 downwards.
TTTACAAATAAAAAGCTGAAAAGCGTGATGTGCTTTTGTATTCACACCCATTCCTCTGGTATCCCAAAATAAAATCCAATGCAAAATATCCCAGCTGTGTGTAATTTAGTCTGATCACAATTTCAGCTATTCTTTGAAGGTAAACCTTTCAAAGGCTTTACAGATTTCTCTCCATTTGGTGTTTCATGTGGTTTGTAAATCTTATAAAGCAATCATACATCTGGCAGTCCAGCTTGGTCCACAGATATTTGTTGCCCTTTTCCTCTTTAGGTAAAGCTGCTTTGAACAGATTTATGATTACACACAACTAAATATAAACAAAATAAATACTGCAGTGAATGGATGCTATCTGAATACAAACACAAAACATTTTGAGACTCAAATCCGTGCACAGATTAATGCCTCTTTCTGGCCTCATGCTTTCAAATAGCACATAAATACAGCACTGAAAGTGTGTGTGTGTGTGTGTGTGTCTTTATGCGTGCGTTTTGAAGGTCTGTAAGAATCTCAAGCTTTATCCAGGGAGGATTCAATCCACCCACATCAACAGCAGACAGCAAACCTTTATCTGAGTCAGATTTATAAATGTTAAACCTTTCAAGTGAGGCACGCTGACATTAATGTTCAAATCTCTTTGTCGTGTTGCACAGCCTCTTCCGGCTCTGTGTTCTTAATATATGTCCAGTCTTTCTGACTGAGGCAGAGAGAGACCTGCACACAAACACAGGTGACCTTTAAGGGGGAGGGGAGGTCACTGCATGTTGTGTTTCTGTGAGCAATCCATGGACTCAGCAGCTTGGGGAGTACATGCTCAGAGCCTGGGCCAGACCTCCCTCTGCAGTGTGTGAAAGACGAGAGGAAGAGACAGGGACAAATATCCCATCAGCCCCCTCTCAGCCCACATGCTCAGTGCATGTTTAGGTCTATGAAGAAGAAAAAAAAAACATATACGTATACACCAAGTCAATGTTACAAAAACTGAGGTCTTCTAGACAATAAAAGTTGATAAAAGTGGAACCCAACATATCTTGATCACTTCATCTAAATCCCATTTTTGTGGCTAATTTTGTTTGATTTTTTTTAAACAACGTATTTTCTTGAATTACAACTGGGATAAATTTATTTTTCATGGAAACCCTAACATCAGAAGACACTCAAAGACTAGTGAAAATAAAGTATTTATTGGACATCTCTCATGTGTGAAGGATTTAAAATAATTTAAAAAAATGAATACAAGAAACAGAAGAAAGTTTGTAAGTTTCACAAAACTTATATATAAAGAAAATAGCTAAAACGTTCTAATAAACTAGGTTTTGTGCAGGTATAAAATTAACTCACATTTTTATTTTTCTGAACATTCATACGATGTATTACAGGACGGGCACCATGATGACACACGTGCATGCATCAGGGAAAAAGATGTGACAAATGTAGGACAAAACAAGGTAAAACATGCTGAGAACATCAAAACTTGTCAGAATACATTTCTGTAAACCTCTCTTGTATTTGCACTGCCCCCTGGTGTCTGGCATAAAACAGTGCAACAAACTTACATGTTTATTTCTTCACAATGAAAAGCCAGGAGGATTAACTTTTTTTTTTTAAAGGAAACAAAAAAGTCCCCTTTAACATTTCATTTATCACAATAAAGCATTTCACAGCTGAGTCAAATTATAAATAGACTTGATAAGTACATACATTTAGCTTTGAAGAGACCAAAAAAGCTTCAAACTAAGAACAAATGTACTTTCATTTAGCAGCCAAGCAATCTGCTTTTTAAACAACAGTACTAAAATAAAACCTTACATTAAATATTGTTTAGTCAACTTAAGTAACGAAAAAACTTTTTTACTGTTGAGAAAATCCTGAACAATTCTGACTTTACTAATAAGCTTGTTTATGAAAACAGATACTGGAAAAAAAATTCAGCTGTCTGATTATTGGAGAAAGTAGAAGAAAAAAGCACAGAAAACTAAAATAAAAGACCTATGAAGTAAACAAGCAGTAGCAAAAACATAAAAACCAGGAGCCAAGATTTTTAACCAGAAATCAACTGGAGGAAATTAGATTTTATGGAGAGAAAAAGTAAATTTCAACAGCATTAATCTTCTTTAGTATTGAAGAAGAAAAATAACACTATATTCAATCCAAGGTAAGCACTGACAAAGAGCAATTACATTTACAGTAATATTTAAGATAGGATAAACAATACAGAATTGATCATACAGTATATTGGATTTCTATCCATTATATGGTATGTAAATACATTCATATTGTAGATTCATTACGTAAAGAGTGAATTTTTTCAATTGTTTTCTATCAATTTGGATGATTACTACTGACAGCCAAGAAAAACCCTAAATTTAGTTTCTCTGAAGATTATAATTGAAGCTATTAAACATGTTTTCTTCAATACAGAAATGTCAAAGTACAGACATGAACTTTGCATGAGTCACTGGATAAATGGAGGAGATCAGGCTGCTGTTTTTGCTGAGATGTTAATCAGCAAATCACCTCAAGAATGTGGTTACTCCTGTTGTATGTGCACCTTTTTCTACCACACTTTTTCCTTTCGCCTAACTTTCCACTAATGTGTTTGGATATTAACGTATTTCTTGATCTCTTTTTAATCGTCTGATTTTTTTGAGGAAGTTAATTTTGGGTTTTTATTAGCCATAAACGATGGAAGGAAATTAATGCCACTGAAAAAAGGAGTTCTGATTTTGATCTCAAAATTTTCATAATCCTCGTGTAGTAAGCCAAAATAATGAAATCTAACAGAAAATGATGCTTGAACTATATCACTCTTTGGGTAATAAGTCTATATAACATTTGAATGTCCCCGTACTAAATGGAGATCCTGATATAAATGCAATTTTGTTGATATTTAAATTTTTTAGATGCAGCTGTAGCATATATAAAACATTATTTGACAGTTTCTTCAGTTCAAATGAAGAGTGTGTTCAGAAATGGCCAACGTTGAAAAGGAAAAGACACAGCAATATGGTCACATTTTGCTTGTTTTACTTCCACAGTTATGTTCAGATTATTATAATCATTCATTCACATCAATTGCACTGAACAAAAACTATTTGACCTAAAACAGACTGACTCAGAATTAGACATAATCATCTACATAAAAAATATAGAAGCACAAATAAGACCAAAAAGCTTCAATTGTTCCAAATTGCTGCTAAGGTGCTGAATAATAACTTAATGTAGGTATTTTTCCTACTTCTGTTGCTTTTAAATAGCACTCTGGCCTATGTCAGGCTCCGGTTGACCGTCAGAGTAGTACGGATCCCCTTGATGGACTCTGTGATTGTGCACCCTCAGGTTTCCTCTGTGGGCAAATCTTTTTCCACACTCGACGCAAGCAAAGGGCCTCTTTCCCATGTGAACGTCTCGCTGGTGGGCTCTCAGGTTGCCGCTGCGGGCGAAGCGCTTACCGCACTGAGCGCAGCCGAAGGGACGCTCCCCCGTATGCGTGCGAGTGTGAACGGTGAGCTCTGACGGCGTGAGGAAGCTCTTGTCACAGAACTGACAGGGATGCAGTCTGACTCCGGTGTGCCGTAGGAGGTGCCTGCGCTGATGGGAAGGGTAGGTGAAACACTTGGTGCAGTAGGGGCAGGAGTAAGGGCGTCCGCTGCCTCCACTGGGAGTTACAGGATGACTGTGAGTGTTGGGCTGTCGTGCTGCGAGCAGCTGGGAGTTGGACTGCGGTCGCAGAGGATCTCTGGTAGTAAAATTAGTGACTCGCCGTGTGTGATTGATGTGGCCTCTTGCACCTCTGTCATCTCTTGTTCGCCATGATTCACCAGAGGAGGCTGGAGTGAGATCTGTCTGAGCCTCCTTTTCTCCCGGACCCTGATCCGAGTTCTGGTTCTCAGACTCCTGGTCCAGATAAGCAAACGAGGGGTTGTCACCTTCGCTGCTGGTCTCGTCTGATCTAAAACCACGCGGGAAGGAAGACGCGTCGTTGCCAATGCTGCTGCTAGCTGCAGCAGAGCAGTCAGTACCGTCTGCCTGCAGCTGATCCAGACCTGATACAGCACCTCGAGTGGCATTCAGTCCAGGTAACCACTCACCTGCTGGAAGTAGACTGGATTCAGACTTGGGAGAGCAGTGGTCAGGATGGGAGATGCACACATTTCCATTTGGGGCTTGGACTGCAGCAGACCGCAATCTAATATGCTGTTCATAAAAAGAGGTAAAAGAAATTTGTAAGAACCTCAATACTTAACAAGAACAAGATATGAATGAGTAAATTTGTAGTAGCTAAGACATATTTTAGCAAAATCACTGGGTAGACTATGTGGGTCACTGAGAAGAAGCAAAACATCTCACCTCATGTTTTATGGAAGCTCCTTCCTGACCTGTAACCTCTTCCTTCAGTATGCAGAGTACGTCCTCTGCTTCTGATGGACATGGATCCTTCCCCACACTCAGTGCTATGCAAAGAGAACAGATTAGTGCAAACTCTGGTCTTCATTGTACACCAGAGTACAACTAAGACCATACTAATATTAATACAGTACAAACTAATACATTTGTATTTTATTTACAAAGAATTTCAACACAAAATACAAAAAAAGAAAGCATTCTTATCAGGGACAACATAATATAATATACTAAGAGCTACAGTTCTTTTTATGTTGTATTTTTTTAAATTATTTTTACTGTTCTGTAGGGTACCAACTAAAAACAGATTAAATTATGAGTATTTCTGAATGCTTTCCATGCAGAATATGACTCCTTTAGACATCGACCCTTTACCCCAGTACAGGGTTGTCCAACTCAAGTTATCAAGCCAATGTTCTGCATGCAACACAGTTCAAATAATGGCCCAATTATGCCCTCAGCTTGTCATCAAGTTCTGCAGAAGCTTGATAATGAAACATGAATTCGGTTAAAGTGTGCTGAACTAAGAAAACATCTGAAACACGCTGGACTGCAGCTCTTGAGGAGTGGAGTTGGAAACATGTCACTTGAAGTTTGCCAGCAATGATTTTAAAGCAAGGTCAATTATAATTTATATAACATACATTATTTATATTTCCTTCTAGGTGTGTAGTAATACCTGATCCTGTCGGGATCTGTTGCCTCAGGCTGCCCTCTCTGTCTCCTGATGAGGGCTCTCCCTCCTCGGTGCCTCCACCCTTAGCTTTGTGCCTCCTCTCCACCTTCTCCAGCCTGCAGCGGAGCACGGAGATCTCCTCGGCTTTCTGCGCCAGCTCCGCCTGCTGTTCGCACAGGCTGCTCTCGAAGATCTTGGCGATCTCGCACACGGCGGCAGCAAGCAGAGAGTCCATGACTGTGGCCAGCTGAGCGTGAAAAGCGCTCCTCACAGACTCCATGCTCCTTTTGTTATGATTAAACCCGTCTTAATGTCTGAGACTGACCGACACACCGCTGGGAGCTTCCAGAAAACAACACGACATGCTGCCTGAAATACTGTCAGTACACAATTTGGAGTTTATGGCAAGAGCCTTCTAAACTATTGGCTATTTTCGACCGTAATTTAGTAAAACCCCTTTAAAAGAGAGAGGAAAATTCCTCCTTCGAGTTCTTGTTATCTCTGAATAACATATAAACAACGACCCAACGAAGCTAGCAATGCATCCTTTAAGCTAGCACATGCGTTTAATGTTTAAACACTACATTAAAAGCGACAAACAGATTAATAGACAATGCGGCTGTAATTTACTGGCCAGTAACTTTCAGTTGACTAGAATAAAATAAATATAGCAGCCTCACTTTCAAGGAAAAATCGCACGATTTGTGTAGCAGGTCGGCACCTGTGAAGAGATGAAGCAAATCTCGCGATAATAGATGAGAAATCACGTACTGCAGACGAGCAGGTAAGGCACTTGCAACGCAGCTCAATCTCTTAATTTTCCACTAAAAGATTAATCCAGCAATTTTAGATTTCAAATATGAATTTATTCCATAATCAACGCTATGGGGGAGAACAAGCCAGCGTTTAAGGAAAAGAAAATCAAAACATTAGCAGTGAAAAAACTACAAATTCTGCTTTATTTCAGAACAGCATAAAATGAAAATCAAATAAAGGGACACCAGGAAGCATTGTAAGCCTCATATTATACTTAAATATTGAAAATTAACGAAAACTAAACGACTGTAAGTTTTATTAAAATTGGGTTTAAATCAAATGAGGTCAACAGCTTCAAGCACAAAAATTGTACTATAACAAATAAAGCAAGTATAAAACACATCAACAAAGAAATAAATTCAAGGTAATGAATTTACAAAAAAAAAAAAAGCTAAACTGAAATAATTCCTGAAGAGTAAATCCTTTTTTAAAAATTACATAAAATCTGTTCAACCAATGTATTTGACACCAGAGAGCTCTGTGTAATGATCCAGCAATCAAGAACATCAAATAATACAGTTGTAAAACACCAAAGATGTATCAAATGCAAACAAATACTTGGAGAGACAGGACCTTTGTATTTAGTAAAAAAAAAAAAAACCGTCTCGTCAAAACAAAGCTATTTTGGCATCTTGTTTTGACTGAAATGGTTTTAAGAAATACAATACTTGAAGCTGGTCTTTTCCAATTCTGAAGTAAAGCAATACTTGGTGGGTGTAAATTACGGCTGTCAGTGAAATAATGTCCAAGTACAGCAGCTATTCTGTTGCAGCCTTCCTGTCCTCCTTCTTATGCACCCAGGCTGAGAAAAAAACTAAATGTACGTCACTTTCACCTTTAGTGGCCTTCATTCTTGCATGTTTTCGCCATGTTTTAATCCTCCGTCTTCGTCAACATCTTCTAATGGCTCAGTCCATCCAAGGTCTCCATTTTGGTTGCTGACCTGTGTGAGACTTTTGTGTTTTTTCTTGTGTACACCGAATTTCTTTTTCTCATCAAGCCTCTCTAGACATATGGGTGAAGTTTGCAACTTCTCACTATGACACATTTTGTGCCGTTTAAATTTTTTTCTGGAATTAGTCTTGTAGCTGCACTGTTTGCAGGGGAACTTTCGGGTGGAGGGTTTTTTTTTGTCAGCAGAAAACTGTGAGATTTCCTTTTTCCCAATCACCTCTGTTTTGCTGGAGTTGAGTGCTTTTCTTTTTAAGGGAGTCTTCTCTTTTAGTCTATGTTTTTCTTTCATCCACTTCTTGTACTCTGCACAAACTCTCTTATGGTATTTCACATCTCTGTGGAAGCAGAGTGCCCTCAGGCAGCCTTTGCACTTCCTCTGGGAACTCACATGTACACCCAGGCCTTGTTTTGTTTTGAACACCCTGTAGCAAGTCTCACAAATGTATTTATGTTTGCTCTGATTTTTCTCTTTGTGCTTTGATGAATCTTCTTCGTCTTTCTTCTCTTTTTTGTCGCCATCTGTAAAAGTTTCCTCACTCATTTGTCTTTTCCGAAGCCGGTCCAAACTGGTGAGGTTGCAGTAGTCCTTGCTGAGACCTTGGAGTAATTTGTTGAGGTCACCACTTATTTTCCGGTGGCGAGCTGCTCGATTACCGACATGTTTACTCTCGTCTTGGCTCAGGTTTGGCTTTTCATTCATGGCAGAGACTGGGAGGAACAGACAGACAAATGGAGAATGTCATTTGAATCACAAATGTTTCCTTATGTGTTGTGAAACAAAGTAGTTTAGCAACAAAGCAAAGAAGGGTGCAAATGAGAAACAGGAAATGTTAACATATTAACATTTACAATAATTTACTGCTTTCAGAAGGCTGATAAATCAAAATGTGACATGATGGGAACTATTACATCAATGAGTCTACAAAATCTTATATTTTTGTCTGTTTGAAGGTTTTTCCATATTTATGTAAAACTGGGAACACCTTACTTTTTAACCTTTTAGAGAAACCCTGATCATTTTTATGAAAATGTCTATAAAAGAGCTAAAAATAAACGCAAAATATCCTGAAGGCATCAGGGAATGGTCGAAATGGTCCATAATTCAACTTACTTCTTTTTGATCTCCTGGCGACTGGAGATTTCTGGAGGTCGATGACGTGGTTGTCCTCCTTAAAATGGAAAAAGAAAAACATAAGTTACATCTCTAAAAAGTTGTAAAAAAATCTCAAAAGACAAAGAGTGACGAAAATGAAAGGCTAAACAAGGATCAAACAATCAGATTAAGTCTCAGCATGTTCAGATCTGGCACCAACATCCGTCCTGGGCTCACTGGTTTTCACTTCTACTTGACTTCTGGATTTCAGCATTAGTTTAGTTGTCTGACAGGAATCTGTCCGAGGTCACACTAAAAGATCAACCAGTGGCCTGTTAAGCAACAAGCCCACTGTGAGATGTGGCACCATAACAATTAGCTCATATAGCAGGTTACAGATCTGACTGCTCACCCCACGCAGTTTGTGTTATTGAACAACCATGCGCCATCACCAGAACTTCCTAGATCCATCTACACACCTCGTGCTTAACAAGAGGAACAGGAAACAGACGAATGGAAAACTGCCGCAGTCTTACGCTGGGACAACCCTCCTCTTTTCTGTTCGATGTATCACAGCCCAGTGGAGCACACCAGTCATCGGGCACTGCGCATAAGCAGACACACTAAACATGTTTAACCCCACAGTAGTAAATACTCAGATTACTAAATAGAACTGAAAATGTGGAGTTATGTTCCTTATACAGCTTTCTAATACAGCAGCATATTACTTGAAATCAAATAACCAACCCACTATACCTTCAACATCAATCTCAGGAACTGTGACAGGCTGTTCTGGGGCAACTGGAACAACCTCTGGCTTTGATTGGGTGTCAGTCGTCTCTGCTCTTCTCTGACTGTTCATCTCAACGTCTTTAAGCTTTAGCTCTACAGTTTGTAGCTTTGTTTTGAGCTGAGCAATCTCTTCTCCCTTCTGCGCCATCTCCATTTTATGGTTATACAGTGCGCTTTCAAATATCCTCATGACTTCAAACACGGCCGTCCTCAAGACGGAGTCCATCGTTGTGGTCAGCTGGACCCGGACGCCTCGCATCAGAGCGTCAGACATGATGGTAGATGACCAACAGCAGCCTTCCGACCGCGTGAGACGTTGCGGAAATCCTTATTGGCTAAACACGGAGAAACATGATCAGATTAGTCAACAAAACACACAATTCATGATTTATTTTTTAAAATCTATCATGTCTTGTAAAGTAAACAACATGAAATGCTTCGGTTGAATGTGACAAATTGTTCACTTTTATGTGCATTGTGATATTGTTGTATTTGTATGCTACTGAATTCCACCTATGATAAAATCACACTTTGCATGCCAACAAAAAAGCTGTAATTTTATACTTTTACCTCCATGTAACAGGAATAAGTACAGGAAGATGCCATTTTACAAAAGGGTTATTTACCATAAGGCAATATCCAATTTCACACACAATACTGAATCCACATATTTAGTTTTAAAGAAATTTGTTTTCCAAAATTAAGCAAAATACAGTATTCATTTAATTTTTAAGAAACAACTTAGACTTTACTGTTATTTCATGACAGTCTTAACTATTGATACCTTTAGAGCAGGGGTGGGCACTCCTGGTCCTCCGGTGTCCTGCAACTCTTAGATGTCTCTCTGGTCCAACACACCTGAATCCAATAGCTGAATCACCTCCCAAGTGCAGGCAGGTTCTCCAGAGTCCTGCTAATGACCTCGTTATTTGACTCAGGTCTGTTGAAGTAGAGATACATCTAAAAGTTGCAGAACACCAAGGACCAGGAGTGCCCACCCCTGATATTGAGCAAATTAACAAACAAATCTGGTAGGTCGTTATCAGTGCAACAAAGTTATGATCATATAATCTAAGATAATATGCTATTAATAGCAAAAGTTTTTCGCTTTTAAAACTTTAAATTTTAGCACGTGTTATTTTAAATACATTTTTATCATCTAAAGCAGTGTTTCCCAGCCCTGGTCCTCAAGGCACACTGCCCTGCATGTTTTAGGTATTTCCTTGCTTCAGCCCAGCTGATTTCAATTGATGAGTGATTAACAGGCGTTTGTTGAACTGCACTCAGTTGAATCAGGCACATTAAAGCAGGGAAACCTCTAAAAACATCTAGGACAGTGTGCCTTGAGGACCAGGGTTGGGAAACACTGATCTAAAGTACGCTTTATATGTGCATTGGTGTATTTTATTTTATTTTTTTTTTAATGAATAAAAACAGACCTAAAACTAATGCACAATCTACAGATAAAGATCTTAAAGAGAGGCACCAGACCCACATGGTGAAGAACACACCATGTGACCAGTCAACAAGCCGTGTTGACTAAAAAGGCTTCTGATCAGAAATCGGATATTTAGCAGTAAAAAGTAAGAGCCACTGGTTACTTTGCCAAGCTAACGAGGAAGCGATATAATCATCCGCCATTTTCCCCTCACAATCCCCGACAAGAGTGTAAAACAATTCGTGATTTACTCAGTTAGTTTTGCTCGACTCGTAAACGCCTCATATCAATAGTACCGCAATGCTACAAGATAAACTTAATCTGACACGCCTTAGCGACGTGGCCTAGGGAGAAGAGACCTAGCGTTAGCGTATTCCTGATAGCTAACAAAGTAACCCCACAAGCATTCAAGAAACCGTATGCGGACACCAGTTGCATATGAGATCAACTTAGGCTCACCTGGGAGATGGCGTTTTGTTACTAAAGCTGAGCGAACGTATAGAAGATGACGGTACTACAACCCAAATGGACTTTTCCCGCCGACTATCGCAATGACGTCGTAGCTCTGGTCTCTGTAGTTAACCGAGCCATACGGCCTTATTGTGATTGGTTAATGTGTTGTCAAGCTACATCTTACGCTGAGGACGCATCCGTTGCTGCATTCAATGTACATCGTAATTCATCATTTCAACCCATGAAAAGCCAAACCTGAAGAAAAATTCTTATGTTTTTTTACGTAACTAAAGATAGCTCTAAAGAGCTACAAATGTTACCTCATCATTAAACATATAACTCAAAATGAAAAATAGTGTGATAATTACTTCCTATCCTATCCAAGATCTAACATAAAACATATGCGGAAATTTAGACTGAGAATTTAAAATTCAACACGTGTTAAATCACGCGACTGCTTTCTTTTAATTTTGTTAGTTGGAAACTTTAAAATGCAGCGTTTTAAAACTAGCATTTCTCCCTTGTACTTTTTTTTAATTATTATTATTTTCTCACTCTTTTTGCTGGACAAAATTAGAAATGCCAATTTTTCAATAAACACAGAATATTCACATCTTATTATAACCCACTTTCTTGCCTCACTTTCGTAATAGAATTAGACCATAGACCCAACCAAATGTAATCTGCAATACACTCTGCAATGGAAAGGCATTATCATCTGTCAGATCGCTTATTTAGAGATTTGTTTTTGCAACTGTTTTCCATCTAGTTATGTCAAATTACAAGATAGGTAATTAAAATAAACTTCCCAATGTTTCATAGAAAACAGTTAAAATTTAATTCAATATTAGGGAACAAATTATGGAAAAATTATACTGAAATTGTATTCCAATCCTTGTCTCTCCAAAGTTTTAAATATAGAAAATGTTTTTAGAATAAATATGATTACAATAGTGGTTTGTACTTTTAATTAACCTAAGTGTATACATGTTAATATATACTTAGCTGTATTTACAATTAGTTTAAATTTACATTTATTGTGTGGTTTAGTCATTTTTTTAACTGTAAAATTTAATAGGTTTACATGTTTTTTTGTCTCTGAATTTTTAATCCATCTGCGATATATAGCCCTAATTTTTCATCTCAGCTGTGATTCTGCGGTGTCTGTGTTGTGCCAAAAAAGATGAATCTCGCCTAACCGCATTAACTTTTTGCAAGTAATAAGACAACCAAAGACAATATGGCTTCATCCAGTATTTTTTTTTATTTATTTATTTTTGGATGGAAAAGGAATAGTGCAAAGGGTCAAGTTAAGTGCTTTTTGGACAAGCTCCACAGTATTCTGACTGTTCTAATCTGAACCTCTGACTGCCTTTGTTATCCACTGCATCGCTTTTGACTATATGAAGTAGGAAAAAGCTGGAATGATCTTCTGTTTTAGAAAGTTGACCTCCATGTCAGCCAAACGTAGTATTGTTCCAGGCCACATTGGCTGCATCCATGTCCACAAAGTTAATGTAAATCCTAAGGCAGACACAGGGAGAAACAAGTTAAGAGAGTTGACCTTAGTTACACGTCATATGAAGCAGCCGTTGTGTATTTATTACCTGTCAGGAGAGATGCTCAGGTGTTTGTTGAGCAGTCCGCATAGCAGTTTTGAATACTGCTTGTTGTGAGCGCCGCTAATCTTGCCGATGCTGTGGAGGGAGCAGAGGGCGCAGGGGTCTCCCTTTCCTCCAAACATCATCATTTGGTCAGGGTTGATGTGCACAGCAATGTACTGGTATGCAAGACAAATGCAGTCAGATACCAAAAAAAGTTAACTTGTTAAAGGTTTAGGATATCTATTGTGGTCCTGTTGACGTCGTTGTACTTTTACTTTATTAAAGTTGCCACAAATAAATCGTCCTGTTAGGTTTATCATTCATCAATGCTCAGTCCAGGCCATGTTTGCATAGTTTCACAAGGATCTGCTCACATAGCAGATTAAATAAATGCAACTGTGTTTCAGTAAATTTGAAGCATGCAATGATCATAACAGCACAAATAAAACTGGTCCATATGAACAACACGAGGTCCACAATAATTCTCCAGAACCAAGTGACCCCAGGCCTACCTGCACGGGTTTGCCCATCGCCTTGGCCAATTCCTCCGTGGCTTCGGACAGCAGTGCCACAGGGACGTCGCTTTTAGCCACATTGGTGTTAACCACGAACATCGGCATGATTATTGCTGTGTATTTTCTCCACTGCTGGAGCCGCTGCAGAAGTTTCGCTCTCCTGCTCACAGACGGAATAAGACAAGATTCTTCTTCTTTTTTTTTATGGCGGTTGGCAAGCAACTTATTTATGTGCATTACCGCCACCTACTGGAATGGAGTGTGGATCGGGATGCACAAAAATATATATATATATAATAATAATAATAAATAAATAAATAAATCTTATATCCTTTCTATCAATTTTGTTTTCTTAAGGTAATTTATTAAATAACAAAAATATTCAGAATGGAAGACAAGATACTTTCCTCTTTCTCTTTTGTAGTTTCGGTCGACAACAATGTCAGAAATTGTTCACAGCGCCCTCTATGACCCTAGAAGACTTATTACTCCAAGAGGGTGTGACGTGAACGTATTTCGGTTCATTCTGGTGTTTGTTTTGCATAATTTATTTAGTGTTGTAAAAAATAATCATATGATGGAGCGGACAAAAAGGAATATTTTAAACAGATCCTTGAAAATAGACTACAAATAAACTAACCAACTAATTTCATACTCTCTCAATAATCTCCAGATATAACAGAGCAAATTGTTTTTAATCCTGAACGTTTGCTAGTTTTATTACATTTCACTTGGCTATTTAACATTTTGATGACAGAGCTGTATGCTAACAAAGTCACAGCAAGAGGCTGTTCATATGCCTTGGTTTTCATACAAAAACAAGTTAATCTGTTTGTCACTGCAAGCATTTACATTTATTTTTTACATGTACCTACCTTTAAAATTATACAGTTTTAACTTCATTTTAATTGCTTAATATTTTAATTTTCATTCTTTCTACACTTATTGTGTTAGCCTTTAAAATAAATTATTTTTGCGTGGCTCCAACGTGTTCGTTATCTACTTTAGGCAAGATGTCAGGTTCAATAAATATTATATTCAACCGTCTGGGTGTGTTGTCAAGTCAATTTAAATTTAAAACTAACGTTAGTTAGTTAGTTAGTTAGTTAGTTAGTTAGTTAGTTAGTCTGGTGCGTCATATAGAACTAAAAACAAAGCAAATAATAAGAAAACCGTGTTTGTGTCTGATTTTATAATTATTTTCTGAGATAAGACCATGTGTTAATGGACCCCAACAGTCCCGTAATTAACAGCATTTCAGCATAAACGTGAAACCTGAACGTCGTAGTAGGGCAATTACGGTAGTGGGCAGGCATCATAAGCAGTGCAGAGGGAGCCGAGGAGGAAAACAGTCAGCAGGAGCAGGAGACAGGGAGACGGAGAGGGCTGAAGTTGGATTGCGCTTCCTTTTGTCACCGCTTCCCATGACTTACTCACCCAGTGCAACCTGTAAAACCACACTGTGTGTTTTAATTTCACGTCTGCTAAGTTAAAACTTGGGTATCGTCTGCAGAAGGTGCGTATGAAGAGCTAAATTAGCCTTGATGCTAGCATTGGAAACCCTCCTGCGCTCCACTTAAACATTCTGACATGTTAGAGAGTTTACTAACAAGCGAAATTGACGAAAACCTTTCGATTGGTGTTAGTTAAACTGATATATTACCGTGGTTACGGTTAAAAGGGCTGAATGGAGGTGCTGTAGTGCAATTAAATTGTTACAGGTGTGGTAAATATATATATACTGAGTCCTCTGAGATTGAACAGTTGATTAAATTAATAGCAGCAGCTAGCTAACTTAAAGTAACGGCTACCGAGGTGATTTCCTACATCTTTAATCGATTAGGTATGATCAACTTTTAGGATCCAGTTTGTAAATCTTTGTTAACGCAGCCATCAGTCAATTAATGCTGAGTGTTGATCAGATCCACAGCTCTCCGAGTCAAGATGATGGAGGAGTCGGTGAGCGCCTTTGAGACGCATCTGACGGCCGTCATGGACAGCCTGATCCGCGCCTCGGTGTGCGAGATCAGCAAGCTCTTCCAGGAGACCGTGAACGACTACCTGGTGGAGCTGTCCCTCAACAGGAAGGAGAACGAGGCTCTCAAGCTGCGGCTCAAGCTCACCGAGAGCAAGCTGAGGACGGAGCGCAAGTACGGGATGGGCTGGGCGGCCAGCCGCCGCAACGCCGGCCTGAATACAGGCGAGGAGGTCGGAGGGCGGCAGAAGCGGAAAGTTGACGTTGCCCGTAAGTATTTTGATGTAGAGTGGTTGAAGACTTTACCACAGCCTTTCAGTGACTCACATGTCTGTCATTTCTATCAAAGATGTATCTGCGTTTGTGTGTTTTAAGTGAAAAAAAGCTTTAATCTTGCTGTGCAGACACTGACACTCTTGTTTTGTTGGAAACCATCTGGCAAGAGCTGATCTCTCTCCCTTCCTCCTCCGCCTCCTCTTCATGATCTTTCCCTCCATCCTTCGCCCCCCCCCTCTCCTCTCCTCTTTGCACTGCATTCTGGCCCTCCCACTCCTCTTTCCTTCTGCTCCCTCCCTTCCTGCCTTGCTTCTCTCCTTCTGTCTCCCCCCTCCCCTTCCTGCTCCTCCTTCCGCTCTCCTCCCCCATCTCCTCCTCCTGCTCTGTTTCTTTCCTTGATCACGTTGCACACACACATATGCACACACACACATACTCCCCCGCCTCCTTTCCTCTCCTGCTTCTCTCTCCACCGCCCTCCATAATTACACACTCAACTTCTCTCCTCTTTTTTTCCACTTTTCATCCTCTCCTTTAACATGTCACCCCGTTTCTCCTTCTTCTCAACTACTTCGCTTCGTCCTCTCCTCTGTCATTTCTGTCACATGTTTTTTTCCCGCTCCTTCCCACTCTCCTGTGTGTCCTTCTACGCCCCCTCTCCTCACTTGTTCATCATGCTTACTCCTCCCCCTGGTTGACTTCTTCTCTCCTTCACCCTAACCTCTGTTTGACTCCTTTCCCCATCTTCCTCCTCCACGTCTCCCATCTCTTTCCCCTCGTCTCTTTCCCCTCGTCTCTCCTTCATCCTTCACTCTTTGCCTCCCAATCATCTCCTCCCACTCGTCTCTCTCCCCCTCATATTTCATCTTCTGTCTCCCTGTGTCCTCTGTCTCCACACCTTCCTCCGCCGCCCTCCCCTAACTGCAGGAGGCAAGCTGAAAAAGGTCCCAGCAGCAGTCCATAGCAAAGGATGGCCTGGAGGTGTGTGGGAGGAAGGAGGAGGAGGAGGAGGAACAGGAGGCAGTGACGTGGGAGGAGGTGCTGGAGGGGCTTTAGGCTTAGTAACGGGAGCAGGAGGAAGAGGGGGGAAGGAGGCCAGGGAGACGTACCTCGTCCAGTTCCCCCGGGATGAGGAAGACGAGGGAGAGATGGAGGATGACGAGGACGGGGAGGGCAGCCTCAGCGGCGAGGGGGAGGAGAACGCCAACATCAAAGAGGAGGTGAGGGAGACGGGCTTTCT
The DNA here is from genome assembly GCA_903066815.1 of Brachyrhaphis roseni. Classification (NCBI taxonomy): domain Eukaryota; kingdom Metazoa; phylum Chordata; class Actinopteri; order Cyprinodontiformes; family Poeciliidae; genus Brachyrhaphis; species Brachyrhaphis roseni. Next base: position 7,108 of record CAEFZY010028961.1, on the reverse strand, counting down.
CGGTGGAGGAGTAGGAGGAGAAAGTGGCACAGCATCACCGTGTTGCTCGGCAGCTTCATGTAGACCGAGTAGGAATGTTGACGGAGAGATAATGAGGAGAGGTGATGAGAGGTTCACTTGCATTTCTCCACCAAAAAATCACAGCAGAGATGTTGGTGATAAAGAGAACGCTGTTGATTTGATTTTTTTTTAAGCTGCTAGACTTCCCTCTTGAGTGGAAATCTTCAACTCTCAAGTACAGCAAAGCTTTTATAATAATTCTGGCAGCAGTATGAAGCTTTTTGCTATGCAAACACATAACCAAGTGGTACGTTTTCATCTCGGCTTAGTCTTACAGTGTTGAACAAAAAAATACACCATAGAGATAAAAATCAGTCGTACAATCACGAACTAGCATCTGATCCATGAAGAAGTTAGCATAGAATAAAGATGACATAATTACAAACATTTCAAGTAATGTATTTCCATTGCCTTATGTCATATCACGACTACAAGCTTTTGCATGATGCATGAATTAAACTGCTCTTTTGCCCCTAAATAAAATCCAGTGGAACTGATTGCCTTTAGAGTTCATCCGCATAAAATAATTGTCATTGCCATGCTAAGATCTGAATATTAATATAAAGAGATTCTCTCCATCCAGTCTGAGCGAGCATGAGACAATTAACAAGAAAAATTAACAAAGAGTGCAAAACTGGGAGATATAAACACCAAGGCTGTGCTGCACTGTAATTACAGCAACAGGTGGATCTATAAAACACTGACAAGGTGTTTAAAAATCCATGCCACACTTTTCAAACTTAAAAAAAAAAAAAAAGTATCCTCCTCTTTTCAGAAGGCATATATGTGTAAAACTGATGCTTCTCCTCTTAAATTTAGAAGCCATTTTATACTTTAATAATTAATTTATCACTGTGGAGGAACTGTGTATTTCCACTAATGACCATTTAAAACCAAACTGCATCACTATGCCAATGCCAGAAGTAAATGCTTATTGTGACGCTTAGACTATTTCTTCTCTACTCAGGGATTAACTTTTCTTGTTTTCTTTCTCAAAGTATATGAAGCGTTGTTGTTGCTCCGCAGAAACCATCCACTTTTTATTTTTGGCATATTTCACAGACTGTATGACATGAGTTTAGTGTTTGCTGTTTTTTAGGTAAATTAATTCTTCCTGTTTGTTTAATGCGTTCTGTCTCTTTCAAACCTCTGACGATAAATTATGTGCTAAAGCAAATTTAACTAAATGACAGCCATAGCTTGGCTTTCATCTGACCAATAAGAACAAGAATCATAGCATATATTGTCTGTTAGTAGCAAACCCATTTATTTGTCTTGATTAATTGTCTTATATTGAAAATGTTTAAAGAACTGAAGTAAAAAAAAAAAAAAGACAGAAATTAGATATTTCATTTTGGTTTAGTTCCAAACAGCAGCACCATATATGATATTTGAACATTGTGAATGTTAAATGTGAACAATTTGGTTTGATTTATAAACTCTCTCTCCATGACTCAGCAGTTTGCTCTCTAACTTTTCAGTTTTCTCAAACGGAGGGCTATCAGCCTGCTTCTCTGAGGCTCATAAAAGAGGCGTTGAAGATGAATCCGCCCAACCAGAACCTCCCCACTGGCTCCAAACCCCAGAGTGAAGGTAATGAGCCCAGGACGCTCAGACTGAGGCAGGCAAGTTAGAAAATCTTAAAAAGTGAAAATCATTCCTCACACAAACACTGTTCTCCCTCCCTCTGTGTCTATCCTGCAGACCTTTCAGATTGCCCCTCAGCTCTTCATCAGAAAGTAGAGGAAGAGGAGAACTGGGCACTGAAACGTTCCGTACCAGCAGACGGGGGCATGACGATGGACGAGCTTCGAGGCCTGGAGTCTGCACTGAGAGCTGAGAGAGGCCGCGAGCAGGCGTCCAGGACGGCGTCACAGTGTGATGCAGAGGTGGTGCAAGGGAGCGAGAGGAGCGTGGCGCCAAAGTACATTGGACTGGACGGGCTGGAGCAGGAGGGCGAGCTGGATCCTCCTGCTCTGCAGAGGGAGGAAGCCGGAGTGAAGGATGCTGCAAGGGCTGGAGGAGTTGATGGAGCAGAGCTGAAACTGGGCTGGTCGAAGAAGCTGAGAGAAGTCGACTGTGCTGCTATAACACCTGCAGAGGGTGCTGTGGAGCAGGCAGAACCAGAGCAGCTGCCCCATCCGTCAGCTCCTGGAAGCGTGGAGGAGAGCGGAGAGGAGGAGGGTGGAGGAGATCTGCTGCACTTCTGTCCACAGTGTGGAGGAGGCTTCACTTCAGAGGCGGAGCTAGATGAGCACCCCTGTCCACTAGGTGGCGCCCACTTGCAGGGCAGCGGAGAAGAAGTGGGCCTCTTCCCCTGTGCCCACTGTGGCAACACCTTCAGCCACGCCTGGGCCCTCAAGAACCATGAGTGCGCCTGCGCTGCCGAGCGGCCGCACTGCTGCGAGATCTGTGGGAAACGCTTCACACACTCGCGCTCGCTGGAGCGCCATCACCTGGTGCACACGGGCGAGAGACCGCACCGCTGCCCGCAGTGTGGGCGCTGCTTTAGTCGCCTTGGCAACCTGGAGCGGCACCAGCGGATCCACACGGGGGAACGTCCGTACGGCTGCGAGGCCTGCGGGAAACGCTTCAGCCGCGTTGAGTATTTAAAGAGACACCAGCTGATACACAGCAGCGAGAAGACACCGCTGCAGTGCTCCAACTGTGGGAGGAGCTTCTTTGATATCGAGCAGCTCAAGGACCATCAGTGCTTCTAGAAAGGCCTCATGAAGAACGGAGAAACTCTAGAGAAAGTTGAAGTTTACGACGGAGAATCTGGGTCATTCTAAGGGGAAACAAAATGTAATTATGAGAATAAAGTCGAATCAAGTAATGTGAGGATAAAGTCATAATACAAAATATTTTGAGAATTACGTCGTTACAATATGAGAATAAAGTTGGAGTGTTATGACTTTATTCTCGTATTAATTCCACTTGTACGACTTTATTCCCGTAATATTTTTTATTCTTGTAATACTGTGACTTTATTCTCACAATATTGTTACTTTATTTTTGTAATATTCATATTTTCTTAGTGTGCCCCTAGTACGCCGTCGTAGAAGTTAGCTGATGAATATGACAATAATTATCTTTGAGGTTAAAAGTGCACATGTGGGTGATTTTTGCTGGCAAGAAATCAATAAAACTCATTTTATTGCAGAAAATATAAAGCCTCTGCCATTTTCTGTGGAAACGTGTAAAACCTGAACTTATTTATGAGCAAGACTACATTGTGAATTTTTATTATTTTTTTTTAGCAATAATTCACTTGTACTAGAGCCCCGTTCTCTTCCTGCCAGTACAATTGACAGTTTTGTAAGCTTTGTATTTTGTATCTTTGTGTTTTGCTCTGTTACAAAATTAAACATTTCAATTCATTCTGAACCATCGCACACCTGGCTTTATTTTAAGATTCATGATGAGATGATGAGAGCCTGTAGAGGGCGCTGCATAACCGGTAGAGTGAAGCCGAACTAGATGAGATGAACACGTTTGTCCATTAGGTGGCGCCACTTAGTCTTTTCCTACCGCTCTGCAGCAACATTTTTAGTCGAGGGTGTGCAGGGTGTCCCGGATGATCAACGAAAATAGGTGGTTTTCCTCGTTTTATCATAAAAATTGTATCTATTAAATTATGCTACACTCTAATATCACCACTTTATTCCCCTGCTACATTGTTTATGTTAATTGCATGACATAAAAATTAAAGAACCCATTTTTTTTATTTAAAAAAGTAAACAACTAATCCAAAATGTCAACAAACCTGAAGTGAGTGTAAGTATCTATGCTCAATCACTGCACAACTAAAAAACATATTTTCCTATATCACTTTTTTATTTTCATCTGTTTAGGGGAGAATCATCAAACAAACATTCCAATAAACATTTCAGACATTGAAAAAAATATTGCTGACCAAATATAGCCACTCTTCTTTTCAGTAGAGTGATAAAATCTGTTCATTATCAAAGTTTTTGCAACAACAACCACAGTTTCCACAAGAAACACAAATAAAACTTTTTATGTTTTATTCTTTTAATTTCTAAGACATAAATGAAAGAATTTCAGATGTGTCTACAGGTAAATACTTAAGTTGACATGACCAAAAAATTGTTGAAAACTGTTATTGATATTTTAAAAGAAAACATCCGTCTACAGCGAGAGGTCTGGTACACCCTAAACAAGTCTCTAGTCCACCACAACTTTATTTATTTGTTCATTTATTTTCTTAAGCACACGCAAAAGTTTGACGCAACATGTGGGTTAAAAAATGTTAATTCATTTTCTCCTGTGAAATATCCATTCGACATGAGTTGCATTTTAAACCCTCTCGGCTTCTTCTCTTTTTTCTTTGAAATCCTTTTTATTAATTTCTGATGAATTCTTCAGACCATGGAAATAAAATTCTGAAATCATAACCTACTAGCTTCGTATTCATAGCTTTATGTGTAGCTTTGCACAAAATGTATTTAAAAAATCCATAGTGCGACAGATGGTATAATAGGATTATAAGTGAACTGAACTAGAAGCTAGAATGCATCAAGATTAATATTAACATATTATATTAATATTGTAATTATTTTATGCATGACTGATTTTTGCTTTCATCAATTGAAATAAAGACTCCAGTTCATGCCAAGAAATGCTTTATTAAAAGTTTGTAAAAAGAATACATTGAAAAATCATCATTTTCCATCAGTAAAAATGCTCCACATGTAACTTTTGTTCTGGGATAACTTGATCTTTTTGCATGTTACTTAGCTCCACACTGCCCATCAAACAGAGTTATGTTCATGTTTAGCTTCTTTTTCAGGATCGTCTCCAGTTCCTCTAAGGGCATCTCCTTAACATCATAGCCTGAATTTTTGGGGCCTTTCTCCACCACATCATCTCCGCTGTTGGGATCGTTTCTTCCCACAGCAGCATAAGTGGGGAAGTATTTTCCCTGATCCTCTCCAACATTGTTGTCATTGCAGCAGTAAGCAGACCATATGTACTCAGGAATGAACACCCTATCTTTGATTTTGTGCTCTCCTGACTGATAAGGGATGATCCCGGTAACGACATACAATTTATCTTTACAGACATTTTTGAAGCTGGCCGACATCTTCTGTTCAAACTTGTTCCAGTCACGGTTATTGGAGATAGTTGCTTGAGGAACGATGTTTGTCAGGGTAAAAGTGGCCGTCCGATCGTCCTTTGTTGCTTGGTGGCTGCTGGGGGCGAGATGGCCTCTGGTATAGTCGGAGTGTTTGTAGTCATCATCCACGGCCTGGCTCTCCTTCACATTTTGATCTGGGTTTTTGATGTACGTCATACTTTTGTCACCTTTGCTGTTTGCCAACTAAAATATACAGAAAGAAAGAAGAAAAGAAACAGAGAAAAAAGGAGGAAAGATAAATAAAAACTAGAGACAGGTCATTTAAAAACGATAAGCAAAATTAATTTAGTCATTGCTTACACTGTTTATCACTGAAATAGCAAAAACGACCAAATGTTAGTGGAATAAAAATATTAACAGCTACATGAAGCTTTTTCTAGTATAACAGATTATTTTCATTCCCAACTATTTCCTGGGAATGAAAAACAATTTGGACATTGGGTCTTACCTGAGGCTCAATCATCCAATTAGGATGAGGTCTCTTCCCATCTGGACTGTAGAGTTTATAGGCAGAGTACAGCGGTGTCCGATACTTTGAGTCATACAGGGTGGCAAAGCGGTAGGCGTTGTGGTACAACTGGCAGATATGCCGATACTCTGGTCCTGTGATGCCTTTGGGTGGTTCGTTTCTGTAGAAGAACTGAAGGCAACTGTTAAAGTTTGCAGCAACCTCGCCATAAACCAGGCCAGAAAAGCAGGTGAGGAGAAGAAACAGAACTCCGTTTGACACCATCTTTCTTTCAATCCTTTGGAGCAAGATAGCAGAACTATACTTCGTGTGAAGGACAGGAAAAATATGTGCAAGAGATGGAGCTCTTGGTTAAGTACTACCTGGAAATCATAGAGGAAGTGGCTTGTGGCTTGATAAGACTGTTATCAAGCTACTTATAAGTTTCATGTTAAAAACAGCGGTTGCAACATTTTACATAATGTTTATGGGAACGGAAATTTATTAATGTGCCATTCAGTCACATTTCTTGCAAAATTTCAACACGAGTAAAGCAGCAACACATGTTGAACTGTGCAAAAGAGTATGAGTAATTAGCAAACTGCAGAAAAAGTATTGATTTGACAAATCATAGTCTATTTACCATCAACACACACACACACATACACACACACTGTGCCTCATGGACAAGAAGGACAAAGAAGGAGCTGTGGAGCTCCGTCTTCTCCATCAGTCAAAGGTAAAACTCTTAAATGTCATCAATTCTCCAACAATCAGCTGTTCAGCAAAACATTTACTGATTGTTTACAACTACTGATGATTACTACATGTTGAGATTAAAGGTTTTCTTTTGACTCAGTCAGTTGGTCTCTAGTTTGATGTTTCTACATTGAAAACAGCTTAAAATTGCTATTTTTTGAATGAACTTTAAAAATGTTAAAGCTTATTCTGGCGGACCTTGAATCTCCATTTTGTGGAGGTGGAGGCGACACACCAGTATCCTCTCTGACTCATTATGAGATTTATACTCTGCCTTTTGTGGTGTTTTTGATGATAACAGGTATAAAGCATAAGTTCACACAGCACAGACTATTGGGTAATTTTTTGGTCAACACAGTAGCTACAAAAAAAGCTTCCTTTTTCTGTAGTTTGCCCATGTTTTCAGAGATCGTCTTAGATACCACAGTGGAGATACGGATAGCAGAAGCATCATGACAAGAGTGAAGACATGCAAATACAAATTGTTCTCAAGCTGGAAATATTAAAATGAGGTCTAACCATGTTCTTTTTTTTTTTTTTTTGCCTGTCAGCAAAACGAGAAGTTAGATAAGCTTAGACAGTGGAGCAGTTAGTAGGACTTCTTCCCACAGTCCAAAAACATGACTGTCAGGTTAATTGGTCTCTCTAAATTCTCCCTAGGTGTGTGTGTGTGTGTGTGT
>CAEFZY010028959.1:0-14188 GCA_903066815.1 Brachyrhaphis roseni | reverse complement strand
TTTGCTGCATTTCATTCGGGGGTGTTTGCGTCTCTCTTTTTTGTTTGCTGCATTTCATTCGGGGGTGTTTTCTTTTTTGTTTGCTGCATTTCATTCGGGGGTGTTTGCGTCTCTCTTTTTTGTTTGCTGCATTTAATTTGTGCGCGTCTTTTTTTTTGTTTGCATGTTTTCTCTTTTGCTGCGCATTTGCACCTGTCGGCCACCGTACATAGGGCTTTGAAAAAAGAAACTAAGGAAATCAAGAATTGGATCATAATTTGTCTTGAATTAAAATATGTGTCTGGTATGATGGAAGGTATATATTGTCTATGTATCAGAGGAATTACTAAAAAAAAATGTATTCCCATTTGTTGAACGTGGATAATAGCTTTTGAAATTAGCTCTTTTTTTTATGAATTGGGTTATTAAAATGCAATCCAATTACTGTTTGTGCTTTTGTCTGTGTTAATACATTTTTAGTTTTAAATAGTACATCATACACCTCATTTTTGTTTTTAATATGTATGTGAATATCATGCTGTGGCTGAACTCTTGAAGTCAACATTGCTAAGTATTCACAATCAGTATTTGCAATACATTGAACTTAATTGAAAAAGATGAAGACCTCACCAGCATGCACCCACTTCCCTCACTATGCAGATGGGAAGTGGGTGCAGGATGCCAAATATCACTAGTTAAACCAATCAGTAGTCCAAATATTTGACTGGATATATAAAGTGGAAAATGCTTTCAGATTTTTTTCTTCATTTTCTAATGTAGTTTGTATTGTAGTTTAACCTTGCTCTTATTATAATGATAACTGCAAAGAAAGGCTCAGATAGATGGTTCAAATAAACATCAATCTCTTGCTAACTACCTCTTCTCCCCCCGCTGACTGTATAAAAAAAAAAAAAAAAGAACAAAGCTTATTCCTTTTGATCATATAAGACGTTTGGAAGTCGGATGGCAGAAAAAAAATTTATAATGAGCGATGGTTTAAAGTTTTTTCAGGGCCAACCCAAAGGCAGAACTCTGAATGGATCATTGTGAAAACTGGAGTAAATTAGTCACAGCAGGCAGAAAAACATGCATGTATTAACACATGCATGAACAGTCAGCTTCACCTATGCACATACAGACTCATGAGAACATTTCCTCATCAGCCGACTCAACTCCTCCCGACAGCAGCCTCTTTGTTAGAGTTTTAGCCATCATAACAAATCAGCAGTGTGAGAGGACTAAATGCTTTTCTACACTACCTATTGTTATAAGGTTGGGTTTAAAATCTTTAGCCACTGTTGGCCCCCAACTGGAAGTAATGTAACACTGTTTCCAGTTTAAGGGCAGATTAAGAAATGTTACACCTAAATTTGAAGTTGCAAAACCTAAACCATGAATCTTCTTCCCAAGGTGTTAGCACAAATGCTAACCTATGTTTTCTAACCATAATAGTGGCTCATTTTTCAAAAATGTAATAACGTAGCAAACAAAGCTTTGTTTAAAAGGTCCCTCAACCTTTACCTTGAAATGTACTCCATCTGTGACAACTGAACAAATAGGACTTGCAAAGACATTGAGCTTGGGAAACGTTTTCAGAGTATGTGAAGCTAAATACTTACCAAAAATGGGGTAAAATTATTTTGCCCAATTTATTAGACTAAGTACAACGTCCATAAGACTGAGCCACATTTTTAAAAGTTAATTTAGGATTATTTAGTTCCTTGCTGGGATTAATGAAAAACATACTCTGGATAGGATGAATTTGTATTGTAGTGCAAATGTTTTTTAAAGGAAGTAGAAAAATAGTAAGAAAGGAAAGAGGCGACACCATGCATAGAGTGAGTAAGTGGAGTGATTGCTAAACCTTTTGTCCTTGTAGCTTCCCTTTTTGTATCACCCCACTTCCTGCTGGCATCCATGTACATCCCTGTACACATAGGGGTCCCTGTGCTTGTGTGAGTACAACTACAAAAGAAAAACTCAAAAGAACTAATACTTAGGGTATTAGTTCTTTTTTTGCTTCTTATAGAAAGACATGATGTTCTAGGAAAACAATGCTTCCTTGTCACCTTTTTACATATTTAGAACATATTGATCATCCAATAAACCTGGCGGCCACAGATCTTTTCAACAGGTGGAGAAATGTGAAGAACGAGGTGAAGTCAATGTCCAGCCTGAGAGATGTTTTTCTTTTTTCAAAATCAAAGTTCACATGGAAAACCTAACCTGATAACTGCACTAGATAATAAACATCAGTTTATGAACATTAGTGAAACGGGACCCGCATATTTTCACAGGACGTTCTAAGTCCATCCATAACTATGCACATCCTGACCTTGAATTATTTTTTACTTAAAAAACAAAACAAAAAAAAACTGGCTTGCTAATCCCAACATAAAATTTTTCTAAATTATTACACTAGTTTGTAATCCATATGCAAGTCAGTACACAGCATAACCTTGCTGATATAATTGTAGTGAATGAATATGTGTACAAATTAATATTAAAGTATTCCTAATTTATAAAACACTTTCTACAGAAGGTTATGTGTTAAACAACACTCTCTACACAATCAAGTGTGAACTAAACTTTTGATCATCTTTTATTCTGGGTTTATTATACTGCATTACCCATATAAACGCAACAACCTGGGGTGTAGCAGCTGTTTTTCATCCCAAACTCAATAACCACAATGTCTTTTTTTTTTTTTTGTAGATGTGCCGAGAGATTTGACAATGACTTTAAAGATATTTTTCACATTTTTCTTCACTTCCATGTAGCAGGAATCAACTGTTTACTTGTTTTGATGAAGTGAATGGCAATTTTTTTTTTCAATGTTGTATCATTTTTAGAGTTACTGTTTTTAAATATAATCATTATTAAAACCTGGACTCTGCCAAGAGTTTGCCTAAACTCTAAAGGGCAAACAAAATATTAATAAAAGGCTTTTCGCCAAAATGATTTTGGCACAAATACATCAAATTAACCAAACATGACTTTCTACAACTCTTTACAATAGGAGCTTTAAAAATGAATATTTGGGTCATGCTAATACTGAAAAACTTTCTTTAGACAATCTGCCTGATTCATTTAGGATGATGCTAAATCTGTCAATCTCTGCCTCCCATACATATGAACCTATTAGTCCTGATGAGACAGGAACAAAATGCATTTTACAGCTGCTTTGTATAAACTCAACTTAAAAAGAAACATCCAATACAAATGCTTTGGGGGGTTTTCCCCCTCAATTTAAATCTAACAGGTTGATATTTCTTCAGGTAACAACCATTGTCCAATAACCTTCAATTATAGCCCATTATCCATGTAAAGGCAGATTAATTTCCTCTTCTACACAACACCCCAGGGTGCTGCAGCTGTTTTTTTCCCCCTCGCCGTCATCCCCAACTCAATAACCACAATGTCTTTAGAGCACTCTGGAGGTCTTCTGGTGTAATACTGGGTGACAGCTCGGTTGTCCAGACTAATCGAAATTTGCTAAAAGTTGATAACACTGTGAAGCCTGAAGGTGACGTGTCTAAAGCTTTATGAAACTTTCACACTTTGGCTTGGCAAAACACTGATGAGCAACTCTTAGCTTACCGAATGGTCTGCTCAGCACAAACTGTCTGGAAAAGCCCGAAATCTCATAAAGCCTTTTTGTGCTTACAACAAAAAGATAGAGCGTTATCTAAAAAGACACTCTGTTAGTATTGGGGGGTTTTTTTCTGCACAGCAAAGTGTCATTTTGAAACAAAGCAGGACAAATATTCACCATTTTATGAAATATAAACACACAATTTAAATAAAATGCTAAGCACCTGCAAGGTACAGCTAAAGGATTCCTACCTGCTCTGCGTGCTTCAAAGCATGCCTGACCCATTTCATCCTTCAGCTCCTGGTTTTCTGAGGCAATGGCCTCCCCAACGGCGACAAAACGCCCCACTGCCACGCTCACTGCCTGACCCACTCGGTGAATCGCTGCCAACGTCCGCTCAGACTTCTTTGGCCTGTCTTTGTGGTTGATCAGCGTCGTGATCTGCAGACATTTTAGGAGAAAGACAAAAAAGAAATGAGAATTTTTTTTCTATTAAAATAAGGGTTAGAGTTTTGTTTTGAACAGAAAAAGCTGCTCGGTGCTACATGATTTTGGACAGCCATTTGTCATTTAAACTACAGTTCGGTGGAATAGTACTCTTAAATCAGTGATCCATTCTCTTGCAGGATATCCATATTTACTGTACACTTGACTTATAAATCAAGTGTGTTTATATATTTTATAAATCCCAAGGATTTATAAAATATAAATATGAAGAAAAATTACAAATATTCAGAGCAGTTGTTCTTGGCTCCATATTTAACACTGTAGGTAAATACAGTGTTTAAAAGATTACATTTTTATCTTTTAGAAAAAGAGATTTGCACATGAGCAATTATATCAAATAGTATTTCAACAGAAAAACAGCTAAAATGACAGACATTTTTAGGGTTTCCTATTCAGTACAGTCTAATCCAGGACAAGTAAGTGGAAACAAACTGATATATGTCCTTTTGGCAAAACGCATCAGTTATAAATAGATAAAGGCAGCCATTAAATATTTATTGGCTGTGTCTTCTTCTCTCCAGCTGTTGTTATTGAGTGTATGAATGGGTGTGTGTATGTTATAAATCATTTAGTTGTTTAGGAGATGGGTGGTCCTTTTAATTGGCACATGACTGTAGGTGGTCCACGAGGGGAATCGGTGACAACAAATTATCCGTACAGAACAACACATTTACAAGACTGGTCCTTGTTGAACCCTGATATGTCTGGAGAAACTTCTTGATTTGCCATGGTCTTAAAAAGTCAAAGGTACCAAATCAAGACTTTTATACATTCCATGTTGTTCAAACTAACTTTCAGAGAATCAACAGAGATTTCTTGAATGTGTGCATTGTTGTGCACTGTCAGTCAGCTCTGTATAACGGTCAAAGAAGAGAAATTATTTTAATCTAGTTAAAACCATTGATTGCAAGTTACAGTCATGACTTATCAGAAGAGCACCACCTACTGACCGATTGACAGCAAAGCTCTCAGATGTGTGAAAAAAAAGCTCTTCCCATGAACTAAACCTACCAGACTTTATACTAAGGCACAGCTTGAACAAATTACCAGTAGTCAACATTAACATACCAGGCTCCCAAACATATTTGGTAAAAAGGTAAAGTATGGCAATAACTAATACGCTAAAAAACAAGTGCTTTTAATGTAGCCCTATAAATGTATGTAGCTGGTAATAATTGATAATTTTTTTTTGCTTAGATCATTCATCATGGTGCACATTTCTTCTGTTAGTCAACTTGAAGTGTGCAGATAGTCTCTTACACACTGATTCTCTCAGCCTATTGGCATGTCTGGTTGAAGCTGTAAGAAAGATTTCACATAAATGTGGCTTTCTTTGTCTGAATTACAGAATGCTGTCACTTCACAAACTGGTAAAATAATTTTCCGGACATAGTTCATGTCAGCAAAGGACTTACAAATCAATTCCTCGTTAAGATACTACTTTTTCTTCCGATAAGTCTATTATCACTGCATCCTATCCACAGTATCTTCCTTATATAGACGGTTGGTGCCAGGCAGGGTACAAAGGGCACCAACGGGCTTATGTTTAACAGAGAAAGAAAGCGACTGAAAAATCTGCTGTACTTCACCATTTTTATGCTCTTTTTGTCTAAAAACAGAAGTTGTTACATGTCAAACAGATTTTTATGCTTTTAGTTCTACAGTCTGTGGCAACATGTCAACATATCCTAAAGTGCACATTAGACTCTTCTTTTAATCAAGTAATATTTTATGTGTCACACTGCCTTTTACATCTTCCGTTTTTGAGTTACTTTTTACTGCAAGGCATGAATTTTTAACAACCTGGGCACAAAAATATATATTCTAGCTGCTGGTTCCTGTCTCCAGCAGTCACTGAGTGAGAAACAGGAAACACATTGACATATTCAAAGGATGGATGTTTGAATATTCCACAAAAATGGAATACCCCATCAAGAAACATAATTGTACTAACATTTTAAGCAAAAGTAAGACCTGGAGGCTCTCCTCCAATATAAATAAAGGAATGATGTTGAATTGACCTGTTTGAGTCCTGGATGCATTTATTCAACCATGCATGCACGCTTGAAGGCAGAAAAGGAATGTGAAATTTGGGATGTCTGAGGGAAGAAGGAGGAAAAATAAAGTGAGGAGAGGAAGAAATAAAATGAAAAAGTTAAACCAAGAGACAACCGAGTACCAATTTCTTTTTAATGAAAAGCTATTGAACAGTAGTGGTCCTCATCCACAGTGACTAATGCCCACTATTCTGCAGGTTTTAGATTATTTTAGATACTGTATGTCTCTGCGATAGGTTGTTGCAATGAATATGAGCTCAAATTTAGCTGTCCACAAAAATGCCAGTTTGTGTATCTTCATTCGCTTACCAAAAGTACTACCTGCATGAGGATGTGATTTGCGAAGGCAGCAGATAACGCCTTTTATGTAAAACAACCATGATTTGATAGACAGAACCTAACCAGTGGTGGGCATACAAAGAAGTAAAGAGAGGCAAGAAAGTTTTCCAAAGGGAGAGCAGAAAGCAGAGAGCAAGCACTCTGGGATTACCTCCGTTATGGGATTACTAGGTTTGGTACATTTACTGGGCCAGGCAAAAAGGAACAGAGCCGGGTGGAGAAAACATAATATTGATACAGTGCCATGACACTGTGGAAGGCTTTTTGTGTTTGAGCATTCATCAGTGGAACTTTGTAGAAAGGTGAAAAGTGCACATTCCTTTTACATAGGTCAGTGGGGAAAAAAACAAAAAAACTTTACAATCACCTCAGTTAAAATGTTAAGTTCTTAAAACTTTTAAGTTTTTAACTTAACTTAAACTGAACTAAAAGGTTCAGCACCCCACTGAACCTTTTAGTAACTAAATAAATATATTTTTTTAATCAACCAGACATTGGCAACACAATCACATTTTGAGGACAAACATATTACAATAAGACTGCAAATTGAGGAGCGCAGCGCATGATTTATGTTCTAAAGTTTAAAATTACAAAAGGTTTGTACAGAAAAAAACGTGCTATAAACTTTTCTGCCTCATGCTTCTGTGGCAATTTTATCAAGGTTTTTAACTTTTCAAATTTAGACTTAAAACTTTTATTTCAACCCCTTTTCTAGTAATCTTCACAATCTCTCCATCTATTTTGCTATTCAACCAGTCAATACCAAACAATTGAGCTCTCATCTCTTTGTTGTGCATAATAAGGAAGACAATTACAAGGCCATAAGAAACAATCTCAATGTGCCTCACTGTGAATAACAATACGCTAACCAATTCCACCCACTGGTTAGCAGGAAATTTAGGCCAGTACCTCAAGGACACAGTGACTGACTATAAATCTGAGGGTAACAAAAGGTGGAAACATTTGTGGCTGCCTCCCATGGCTACAGCTTCAGTTTCACTGAATGGCCATGCTAAGAGAAAGTTTGATGTCATCAGAATCACCCTGTCCCGTGACCCAGTTTTATTTGCCGCTGCTCTCATTCTTCATTTTTACATGCGGATAATTTGATTGTGTAAACAACTTTTTATTCTAAACAAAATTTCTGAGCAGACTTTTCTTCTCTGTTGACATAGTTGTTGCTGTTGTGTCATTTGAGAACTGCAAAGAATCCCTCTTCTAACAAGACGTGGCTAGAAAAAAAAAAAAAACTGCGTTAGCTTGAACGAGCTGAACCGAGAGGCCCACTAGGACTTTTATTAAACACACATTGTAGATGTTCATTATAATAATTGGTTGTTTGGTGAGTCCTGTGTTGGCCTGCTCGCTCGTCTCATTTGTTTCACTGATTGCCGTTAAGCTCTACTTGGCTCACAGACAGAATCAACAAGTAAAGCGCTGGGAGCTGTATTTTCAAGAGCAGAAAGACTAAATCTGACGTAAAATGCTAAAGAAATGGAAGGATATCCTCACATGTGAGAATGAGGGAATGTCAAGCAAAGTAACATTACTCCGTCTAAGCTGACAAGATCACTCATTTTTTGTCCTAGTTGAGTCTATACAAGGAAAATACCAAGATATCACCTGTGGATGAAAAATGACAGTTTTCAGCAATTTTCAGTCCTGACCCGCAGCAACAAAAGTAGAACAACAAAAGTAAACAATTATGCTGAAGGACAGTGGAAGCTTCCATAGAGAGAACAAAACTTATTTTACCTACTTTCAGACCCAAAGGTAACTATCAAAGCGATCTGGACTTCCTTTACACATGTGCAGGCTGAACACCTGTGATTCTGGTGCATCATGGAACTGACGCAGTAATTCATGCAAGGGGACGCCTAGAATTTGTGCTTAAAACTTCTGTTTTTGGTCGGTCTAGTGTGATATTCTAATTTTCTGAGAAACTCATACTTGGGTCTTCTTTACATGTTAACAAAAAAACAAAAGCTTACAATTTTTCTAATCTATGTGTAAAAAATCTCTACAAAATAGACCTTTTACTTCCTGAAGTGACTGGCAAGAAAAAAAATGCAGTTTTACACAACATTCTAACTATTGAGATGTTCTAGTATATTTTAAAGTTTAGAGAAAAATCCGCAAGTCAAGGCTTAACAAAAACTAGAGATATAAACTTTTTTGCTTGTAAATAACATTTTGCAGCAGCAGAGCAGGGTTTGGAAAATAAATTATTGAGCTCAAGAGAAGAACATGGCAAATGTAATGTCTTGATAATGCTTGTTGAAAAGCCCAAATTTGCAGTGAAGGTTTTCCAGAAAAATCTTTTTTTGTGTGTGCTTCATGAAAAAAGAAAAGAAAAAATTCCCTGCTTGTCACCGTAGACAAGCAGTGATTCACTTCGTTAAACAGAAAAGAAAATACTTTCAGATCTTATTTCAGCCTGTTACAACACAAAGGGATCATTGTTGCACCCCAAAGAAAAACATTTCGGAAACTTAACAGTGAAGCTGAATTTAAGGCATTTAACAAATGGAACAAAAAGAAAAAGAAAAAGATGCTGCAAATGTTTGTGTCAACCATGTAGGTTTGTCCAAAAAGGTTCCCAGACAGTATTAGCATCTCTTTATCTGAGCCGTGGCATCCTTGACAAAAAGCCAAGTTTCTGTTTAGCCTTTATTCATGCAATGGGATACATGACTAGCTGTTCACCAGGGGCCATGTGTGTGGGAAGCAAAACAAAACGCGCAAGGAAAGCTGCTCTGAACATGCACTTTAATAAGAGAGTAAATTCCCAGCAAATTGGCTGCAAGGAGAATGGAGTTTAATCTTGTGCTGGTCGATAGCCAGACTCTAGAATATAAGGAGGTGAAAAGGGGGGAAAACATGTTGTTGAGAGCAGATGAGATAATGTGAAATAAGAAGGGGATTAAAAAAAAAAAAAAGAAGACACTGTGCTTCTACTGAATGCCTCTCTTTACTTTGTTTTGTTTCTGTATCACTGAATTGTTTTCTTCTTTTCTAACTTTCTGGAAACTTCTCCCTCCTCCTCACTGTGCAGTTGAGGGTCCAAGTTCACCCACAGAGCTAAGCTGCTGCAGTATAGTACAGTGTGATACAGCAGCTTGCAGTATTTAAGCTGCATTCTTCAGGGAGCAGGGTAAAACCCTGCATAGAGGAGAGTAGAAATATATAAAACCAACATTACCTCATCTTTCAAAAATGTATAGGAGGCCTTCAAGCTCTTTCATTCTAATTTTAGCTGCAAAATGCACTGCAGATGCTGACAACAAACTGAGAAATTAACCCAAATGAGCAAAGCCACTTTTCTGGAGACCACTTGGTAATTATCATAAAAAAATAAAAAAAAGCTTTAGTACAACTTATCAGGCCAGCAGCCAATTAAAACAAATATTCTGCTGCGATAAGTCGCGTCCTCAAATTAAGGAAGTGGTCATTTTATGCTCTTTCAGTTACCCATAAACAATGGAACGAGTTGCTGAGTCTGAAAAAGTTTACAGGGAACCGTGTTACATTAAGCTACAAAACTGCATCTCATTGTCGCTCCAAGCAAAACCACATCCATGTGTCACATGTCCAGGCACGTGTGCTAGTCTCTGGAAGTGAAACTAATGTGTCAATAAGTTAATTTGAGATTAGTCTGAAATAATACCGAGCTGCTGCATCTTTATTTTACCTTTATTTGGCCAAAGAGCTAAAAGAAATGTTGATTTAAAATAAATTTGCTGGCAATAACAAGTCAATCAGTGCTGGTACAACCATTAATCTTAGGATGTAGCTCAGTGCGTGGCACGCACCAAAGGTTGGTTGAAGTTAGGAATATTAAGTTTGAATACCAAGAAATAATCAAATATTTTTAAAACGTGTAATGCATTTGAATTTCTCCGTACTCCTTTTCTACAACTTTCACGACGTGAAAGTTTGTATAGTTGATACATTTGATAATTATGTTGAGAAATACACTGGAGCATTTTTAAAAAACAATCCTATCACCAAACAAGTGCTATGGTCTGGGGTTGGATAACTTCCTGTAATTCAGTGGTTCCCAAAGATTTTCTGGGCCCCCCTATGGATTGCAATAAACCCCGCCCCCTCCAAAAAAAAATAAAAAATCAACTGGGCACACACATCGTTCAACCAGACATAAACCTATACACATATTTTGTTTTCAAACTCCACTAAAGTTTTTTTCACACTTCAAGTTGCAACAAAACACACTACAAACCATTTTTACAGTGAAACACTTTTGTGTAACTGTTTTGTTTTTTTTTTCAAAACAGTTACACTGTGACACTGCACTGTGCCCCCCATAGGGGACGCCCCCCACACTTTGGGAACCACTGCTGTAATTGATGGAACCATTAATCCTGCACAGCACTAAACCGTCCTACTGGTTCTGATTGGTTGTTTTGCCCCGAACGTTTTGCTGTAATGATACGTTGTTTCACAGATTGGTCTTAAAAAATTTTATTCATTTTGAATTCCTTTACTATGAATGAAGTAAAACAGGAAAACATTTTCTGGCTCGTTTCTCTTACTGCAACTATACCTAAAATATATTGAGCTACATTTTAATTCTTAATTTTTGAGTTGATGGCTTCCATTTCCTTAAAACAATTCTGCTCAAAGAAAAGGCAAAGACTTGATAGAATGTTACAAACACTATTGACTGTTGTTTGTCTATGTCATTGAATCTACAGTTTGCTTTTCATATTTGTAATGTTATCTAATGTGTCAGTCTGCACGGTGGCTTACTGAGCCAGTTTGTCTGGGTCTGGACCGTGGACATGTTATTGTAATCAGTGAGGAAGTGGGGAACATGTGACAAAAAGACTACAAATCAGACAACGAGCACATGACATGAACTTTAGCCCACTCGCTCATGTAGGCCAACAGACATGCAACCAATGAGACAGACAAGCATGTGTGGACACTGATGCAGACAGACAGCGAGGTGGGGGTGTAATGAGGCTTTCTGATAAACAGGCAGGCAAACGGGAAGGAAAAACACTCAGAGACGATCTGAGCAGAATACAGGGGGAGCAGTTGAATGACTTTGGATTCCTATCAGACTGTACCCCTCACTGGATATGCATGAGAAAAGGGCAGTGCTTGGCCTTCCAGCTTGAGTTCAGCAATCACAGCTGACATTTGAATATGTGGAAGGGCGAACAGACTCCACGGCAAACATGAGCAAGAAAGGGTTGACTGAGAATAATAACTAGCTGCTTCCCAGGGTGCAAAATCAACTACTCAGGAGGGACAAGAGACACAGAAGTATCATTTCTCTTCATCGAGTGCATGTGACATTTTACTTAAGAATGGGAAGAAGAACTACTTCCTGCTGCTAATTTATTTACTGATGATGGTCCAATTCTTCCTTACCGTTATTAAAAGTCCCAATTTTATTGCCAAATAAAGTCAATCTACAAAAACAAAAAAAACACAATTTCTCACCCAAAATGAGTGTCTAAGTAAATCTTTACAGGTGTGTGTCATGCTTTTCAGTCATTTTCTGACAATAATTAAGAGAAGCAGGTTATTCACGTTACAAGAAAATCAGCCTAAAGCAGGAGCCAAAAGACATTTTACGCACTAACCTTTGATTCGCAGCAGACTTCTTGAAAATATAATGAAATGCCATGAGAGCCAGGTTCAATATGAGTAAAACCTATAACTAAAACTATCATCAAATCTGTAGTTAAGCATTTCCCTTTGAAAAGCACATGATGTTCAAAACAAACAAAAGTTGATTTCTCCCAGATGCAGGCACAACACACAATGAAGGCTTGTTTTGAGACAATGACGTGATGGCGGTGCGCAGGTCTGAGATCTGGCCACATTTAAGTCTCAATGGGAATGCAGAGGGAAAATTACAGGATGTCTGTACCTGAAGAAGTAGCAGCTGAAAGTGAAAATAGATTCGTAGTAAATAACCAACTATGTCTGTTGCTTTAATGTGAAAGTAACTCAAGTACCCAGTTGGTATAAAAAATACACCAACTGACAAATGTTTTAACAATAAACAATGTGCTAATACGTTTTAATGCTTTTTGGATGTTTTCAGAAGAGCTTATCAAGAGACAAAGATTCTATATGACAAGATAATAGTTAAATTTACATTTCCACCATGTGGTGACTATAATTCTCACTTTTAATTTTCTGTGCAGCACATAAAGTTTCAGACACAAAAATGTGCTGTGAATGTTCACACATATGGAGCCCGGGCAAGGTCCCAAAAATTTATGTAAAGTCCTCATTACAAGGCCACACAGCCTGGTCAGTAGAAATTTTCTTGGCTTAGCTCCAACAACCAGATATGCAAATAGGAATTTATTTTTTTTTGTATAAGAATGCATTTTGAAACTTGTGTTTTCAGGAGCACAAGTTCATAGCAGCTATTCATGTTGTTTACAGTGCTCCAGAGGAAAGCTCTATGTTGGCTGCATGAGATGCTGGACTTGTAGTCAGAGAACATTAAAACGAGTTTTAAAATGTCCTTGCTTCTTGCGTCCAAACGCCAAGATGATCATATGAATAAAAAGCTGCAAGGAAAAGCCTCAGAAACACACTGCTCACATTCACAAGAACACAGTATGTCTTTTCATGAGGGTCTGCTGACGTAATTCTCTGGATAGAAGGTAGGAGGGAGACAGTGAGATAGAGAGAGACAAAGAGGAAGTCAAGGAAGGGGTCAGCAAGCAGAAGTAAGATGTACCTTCAGCACAAAGAAAAATGCTGGGTCAGATTCACTTTCACTATGTTAACTATTCAGGTTCTATTTCTTAAGCTAACCAGAGAATGGAGCCTACATTTATGCATAAATGTTAATATCAAATACAGAGAACCTGGATTTTGAAAAAGCTGAAAGATGGAGAGCTAAAAACATATATATGGTTGACATTCTAATGTTTTATCTCTTTCAATTCTAATAACTATGTTTCTGTATGAATAACACTTTAATCCCATCATTATTATTTTTTTTCTTCGCAAAATATTATGTTATATTTAACCATTTAGTTCGTCTGCCTTCAATAAACCAAAATTATCTTCACATCACAATAAAGAAAGACATTATTCTGTCTTGACTTTTCATTACAGATGAGTCATATTATGCTGGATAACAATCACGTCATTTTTGTGATCATGATAAACAACATCCATTTTTTAATTTTCAAAATGAAGTGTCCATACATGTAAAGAGACACACCAGCTCCTACAGATAAAATTAGCCTGATTGCATCTTGATAGAAGGAGTCATGATCTTCAGGAAATCACTTTAGGATAAAATAGTTTTTTTTAAAGTATTTGTTAAAAACTCTTTCATAGGTAATATAGTCAAAAATGTACTGAAACAGAACAGGACAAAAAGTACAAGAGCTTATGAGTCCACCAGCAGTATGTTGCTGCTTGACACCCTGCGTCTGCGAGGGGATGAGCGTCTCCATGGTGAGCAACATTTTCAGGAAGCTTGAACTCTACCATTTTACAAAGTTCCCTGTTGTCAAATTACACCAGGAAGTTCAAGCTACAGTTAGCCAGGACTTATGCTATTATTGCTGATTCATTTTATATATGGGTTCTTATGCCCTTTGACGGACTTTAATTGGGTACTTTGACCAGTGTTGTCAGTAACGCGTTACAAAGTAACGCGTTACTGACGTCGGACCGCTTTTTTCAGTAACGAGTAATCTAA
>CAEFZY010028958.1:0-14330 GCA_903066815.1 Brachyrhaphis roseni | reverse complement strand
TATATATATATATAATATTGCAAGACCAGTTTTAACTGCAGGACGGGAGACTATCAGTGGAAAAAGGAAGGTCATTTTGGGAAACCCGTCTTTTGTTCTGCTCAGATTTCAGGTCACATAAATATGGCGTAATCATTTTTTTAGGTCTATTTTGCTATGGCTATTCTCTAACATCAAAAAAATGTAGCACTGTTTAATGCAGACCAAAAAGAAGAGCCTTCTTTTAAATAGCCTCTGGACAATTCCTGAATCACCAATTTAGATATCACACGGGGTGAGGAGTTGAATTTGACTGGAGTCAACACAGGGTGATACACATAAAATGGCTGTAGTTCTTTATATAGTGAATGCTACGGAAGAGGATTAGGGCCACCGAAAAAAATAAATAAAAAATTCTGAGATTAAAGTCAGAATTCTTTTTTTTTCCTTCTGTGGCCCTAATCCTTTTCCGTAGAATGCATATATTTGATTTCAGAATTTTTGGCTTTGCATTTTGACTGATAGAAGATCAAAACATGGAGGAAATATCTCCAACCTGAGAGCACAGTTTACCGGCCACGAGATGCAAAGCAAAAGAGCAGACTGGAGCAAGCACAAACCAGATTAAACCAGAATTATCCAGGCGGTTAGGGGTGGCCTTGAGTACCACCAATTTACAGTAAGAGGCAAGTGTACGAGAACATAAAATTTAATTGGAAAGGATGCCTGTTAGAACGCATTCTCAGGTCCTTTTGGGACCCTGTTGATGTGAGCAGCCACTCGCGTCCACGCCCAGGAGATGCATGACCCAGATGTTTGATGAATTGACCTGACTGTGTAGGTGTGGTGGAGGTCAGAAGACGTTCATCAGGAATGAACAGGAAACAAGCAACTTATTTTGAAATCTACTGTACTCACGCAAAGTTTAGATTAAAAAAAAATAATAATAACAAAAGTTTTTATAGATTTAGAAGCACAAAATGAAAATCCCAACACAACGCTCAGTCAATGCAGGACTCACTGAATAAGTAGTGAGGGGCCAAAAACATGCATTTTCATAAAATGCTTTACTTTATGTGTTGCTGAAATGCTAAACCCTGACAAGCTGCTTGATAAAATTAATTTATGAGTAGATATCTAAGGCACTTTGCCCCTGCAGAAAAAAAAAAACATTCATAACTCCACGAGTTATGTTTCGATGAAAAGGCAAACAATACTCTGACAATAGAAGGAGAGACACTAATGGATAGAGACGAGCATCAAGCGGAAAGGGCCGGGAGACACGAGGAGAGGTTTGGCATCCAGCAGTTGGCCTCGTGGACAAGGTCACTCCCAAAGCAACTTTCTATGGGGGGTCGGGACAAGCATCCCATAAAGCAGATAAAGAACAATAACAGGAACTATAGGCCACAAAGTAACTGGAGACTCTCTGTGGAAGAGAATAATTGAAAGACCCTGTAAGACCAGGACACACGCTCAGCATGAAGGAGACAGGGTGGATAAGATATTTATATAATGTGATTAAAGCTAATGCAATGAAGAAAGTGGGATCATTGGGTCTGCTGCCAAACATGATAACAATTACCATCAAAGTGTGTGGTTTTAATAGCCTTGCAACATTTCAAGACGGCTTTTTTTTTTATAAACAATACTGCAATGTTTTCTCCAGTGAGGCACTGTAGAAACATCAACAACACTAAAAATGGAAACATAAAAAGTCTCTACATAAGTTGTGCAAGCAGATCTGTACGACAAATGGCCAAGCTTTAAAAATATTTCTCCTCGTGTTTGAATATATAGCAGAAAATCAGTTAAATGATTTTCTCCTATATATTCAAAGACGTTAAGCGTTTAAGAACTCTTTTTAGTTAATTTTCCTTCTGTTTGATAGTGCTGGAAAGTTTTCTGAAAATGCCCTCAATTGTGAAATTAAAGGTTTGTCTAAGTTTGCCAAGCACTTATTTTGCTTTATAAGGACTATTTCATACAAATAGCCCTTTTTATGTAAATGGATTTCCAAAGTGATCAGGATTTAATCTAGGTTTGAGTTGACACTCCATATCCTTTTCCATCCGTCTCATTGTTCCTTTAACAACTGATTAATATCTTGTTTAAACAGTCTGCAGACACATCACTCTGTTGGTGTGTTTATAAATGCTCTGGAGCTAATCAACACAATGGCCCACATTCTTGGAATTTAAAGGAAGTCCCGTATATCACAGTGTCTACTCTCCACCAGAGACATAAAGATTCTAGGAATATGACTCAGGAGCAAAAACAACGCTGCACATGAATGTCTGCTTATTGCATTCATTTTGGAAGGTGGGGGTGCTTCGGCCTCCTGACAGTCCCAGAGTTTTAGCCGCTCTTTGCACCAACACATCCGTGAACCTTTCACCTACTCCCCCGTTTGACTCCGCTGCTGAATTTGTGGAATAACAACAGCCCACATGGAGAGGAATAAGTGCAAATTAGCTCATGTTTTCTGTTTTTAGATTTCTAAGTGAATAAAAATAGACAAGTAATCCGAATTTAATATTTTGGGTGGCTCCACAAGACTGTTGATGTGTGCACCGTTAGAGGCTGGGTAAAGACTTGGTTCAACTCTGCAACAGGAACAACAGAAAGACAGAGTACAAATACCTGTTCATTTTCACACTTACACTTTCTTGATCATGTTAGAGTCTTCAACTTATCTTGCATTCATATCTTCGGACTGCAGGACACGGGGACTCTTTTGCTGTGGTTAAAAAAACTGACTTGGAAGACAACATTATCAATAAAATGTGGTAAAACTGAGAGGAAATAATAAAACCCTTTGACATGGTGAAGACCACAGTAGGAGAGAATATAAATGTTGCCAATCCAGTACGTTGTTTTTTTTTTTTGCATGAAGGTGATTTTATGTTGGAAAGTAGGCTATCCAGATTCAATTCTCTTTAATAATCAAGTCTTAAAACATATTTATATTCTACAAATTTCATGAACATTCCCTTAGTATTGTCTCTAAGGTTCACCAGATGACCTTCTAATGTTGTCTGCAGTTAGCAGGTAAGCTAAGAATGTTTACCAGTAAATAAAAATAGGGTGGGCAAAAGAATATTTCAATGAAACTGCATAATGGTGCTGATTAAAAACACTTGAAAGGAGTTCTATTACAAAAACTATAAAAATTAAAATCTTGTACTTTTCGACATTTTCTCTCTGTTTGGATTGCATTATGTTTTCTAATACAAATACCACTTATATGCTAAAAAGATTGTCTAAAATGATACTTTCATATAACGTGATTATCAGGATTTGCCAGCTAATGAGTGAGATATGTTGCATTTTTGCATCAGTTAAACTCCTCAGCAAAGGGAGTGTACCTTTTTCTATTTTCGCTGCTAACTGAACATGTATTACTGTGCTTTTTTGATTTCTTATCTCTGAATTTTCTTTCCTTTGAGCTGGGGTCCTTTCAGGTTAAAAGTCTTTGGGTGGTGTCCAGTGCAACAGTTAAAAAAAGTAGCCACTGCCTGCCCTTCCTCACGTAGCCTCCTGGGATGACAGACGGTACTTGTGAGACGGCGTTGATTTGGTTGCAGCGTGGGTAAACAGGGTCTGCATCAGACATAAATTCTCACTTCCTTTTGCTTTATATTCACCAGCCAAAATGAAACTTTCTTTTGTTTGTGGTTTCCTTGTGATTAATCCTTCCTAATAGTTTCAACAGGAACATGTACAGTCTGTCCATAAGCTGTTTATTTTCACAGTTACAACATTCATTTTACAAGTAGCTTTCCAAAAGTAGATACACCACTTAAGCTTTTTCTTAGTCAATTATATTACAATCACAAACTTTTATGCACATTACAGGAATTATCACATCCTGGGACAATGAAACTCTAAGAAACTGAGAAGGATGGAGAGCATTCATATTAGATTCCCCACATATTATTATTTTGTAGAAACAACTTCAAATGCAAAAAGGTTCAGTTGCAAGAGAGAAACTGTCCATAAGTTTTGCACATCTAAATACATTCTTGCTCATTAGCCTTTAAAAGAAAGCTCAGGCACAGTAAAATTAGACATCAAGGATTTACAAACACCAATTTTGACGATTTGAACCAGATTCTCCCTTGAATTTTGGTGAGAACTTTGACTGGACCATCCTTACACATAGATATGTTTTGATCCAAACATGCTGACATTCAGGCACCCATACTTTTCAAAACCATTCTTTCAAGCAGCCTCAATGGTTAAAATGTTTTGCTCAAACCTAGAGGTCCTTTCCATAACAGCTGATCTACAATTCCAGTGCAATCTAATTATCAAGCATACAACCAGGGCTCCAAAGCAAAGATTTAAATTAAAGGGTGTTAGAATGTCCTAGTCAAAGTCTCAACCTAAATCCAACTGATAATCAGTGACAAGATTGAAAATATGAAGCTAAGCTGCTCCAATGCAGCTGCAATGCATGTAACCCTCGGCAGAAGTTAATGACTGTGTCTCACTTTGTATTGATCTGTCATATAAAATAACATAAAACAATGAAGTTTATAGATAAGACAGACTTTTTAAAAGTTCTCCAAAAGGCCGCCATAACAACCCAAACATGCATATATATATATATATATATATATATATATACACCTTGATTTATCTTCTTTAACCTTGTATTTGTTCAGAGCTCTCATGTTTTCACTCATCCCCAACAAAGGACATCTCACTCACCAAATTCAATCTCTGTTCATAGTCTAGTTGTGTTTTGATCCATGAACCAGGTTTCCATGTGTGATTGAGTTTCACAGAGGTCTCATAGGTACCTATGACTTTCCTTTTGCCTCATGGCTACACAGTTTAAACATGCCCCCCATTACAGACATCCATACCTCTCGGAAATGAACATAAGACAAGGTTTGAGGTTACACCTCACCTCCACATACAATACAACTTTGATCTTTTTGGGCGTCTCACAGTCCTATACAATGTCTCAACTGTGCCTGCTCTGGGCTTGTAACCACCACTTAGCTGTGCATTGGAAAGTGTGCGTGTGGGAGTGTGTTTGAGTTTTTTTTCCTGGATGATAAAAAAAAAAAAAGAAAGAAAGAAAAATCCCTTTAGCAGTAGGACCCAGAGAATCTCTTCTGGCAAAATTGAACGGGTACACCTTTATGTTCTCCGAGGCAGGGCCCAAGATGAGGAAAAAAGTTGGTCAGTACTGTAACAAAAAAAAAAAGAAAAAAAAAAAAAAGTTGAGCTTTCTGCCTTGTCATTGGCTGAGAAGAGTGTGACAGGAAAATGCAATGGCTCCTAGAGTGAGGACTGTCTGACCTTATATGTATTGCAACTTAACATACACACCTTGACTAATTCAGCTGCAGCGTCTGAAGAGATAACCATCCTCAGCTCGACATGAGCGCTTCCGTAGCCGTATACAGAAATATTTACACGGAGGACCGCTTCAAGCAGGTCTACGGCTCCGATGACAACGCGTCTGGGAGTCTGCGGCTGCGGGAGAAACTGGCCGGGAAGTGCAGGTGTTCAAGGCGAGCCTGCCTTCACCTGCTCAGTGAGAGAGTCCCGCTTTTCAGCTGGCTGCCGAGGTACAGACTGAAGAAATGGATAGTCGGAGACGCTATCGCTGGGCTGACTGTTGGTATTCTTCATATCCCTCAAGGTATGTGCAATCTACTTAATATAATAATAATAATAATAATAATAATAATAATAATAATAATAACATTAGCAGTAGAATTATTTATTAAATACATTTATTTAGAATTACTCAGACTTTTCCTCCATCTCTCATTTTCTGACTCTGTCCTTATAAATCTCACTGCTGGTCAAAATAAATATATCATGAAACTAATAATTAAGTTGATAAAATAGTTAAGGGGAAGTTGTTCAATACAAGTCTATTAGTCTTATCTACAGCAAAACGAGTCACACTCTTAGGATCACATACATAACCCCGTCTTAAAAAAAACTCTTGCACGATGACATGGAGTCAACTTGACCTGTGGACAACAGCAAAAATAAACAAACAATGGCCCCAGGCTGCTTATGAAGTAGTTTTGATCTTATAAAAACGTATTTAATGTGCCCATATGTTGAATTTGTGAGACTTTCAGCCATAACTCTGTGATATACAGTGTCATCCTGGCGTGAACTTGTTCATCTGCTCTGTAATTGCCAGAATTTTGATCTAATCTCAGCCATGTTTTACAGAAAGCTCTATTCAAATGTATATTGTTACTCTCCTTTATGATCACCCTTTGGACTGTTATGATAATCCAGCAGCAAATGTGTAATGCATGTGCTTACTTTGAAATTTCACCTTAGACATACGCTTTTTTTTAACTCTCATGTACTTACTTTGATTTAAGAAGGAAGTGGTGACATTAAAAATGGGACAGATGAAATGTTCTTAAAATTTGATTTATTTACTTTTTTCCAAACAGGTATGGCCTTTGCTTTGCTAACATCCGTGGCTCCAATTTTTGGCCTCTACACCTCCTTCTTCCCAGTCGTCCTCTATATGATTTTTGGCACTGGGCGCCATGTATCCACAGGTAAAATCTCTGTCTACATTTTATGCTTTGCTAAAGTCCCTGTTGGATCTTTCCACATTTTGTAACATTTCAACCACAAACCTAAAAAATATTTTATTTTTTTTTGTAATAGACAAGTACAAAGCAGTGGTTAACCCTTTTTTCGTTAAAGTTAGCACTGCTTTAAGATTCTCCACAACTTCATCCCTGACCTGGATGTGTTTATGCTAATACACTCTCAAACATTTTGGTTGTTGTACCTCTTAAATGTTGTGAGGACACTGGTGTCCTCATGGACCCATTGAGTAACGTGTAAGCGTTTGGAGGTGAAAGTTAATGAATACAGTTAGAGGCAATATTTTTAGAATTTTATTTTGAAAAATTCTTTCACTCTACAACTATGCAGTACCTTATGTTTGTCAATCACAAAAATCTTAATAAATAGCATGCAAGTTTTCACTTGTAACATAAGAAAATGTGACAAAGTTCAATAGGCATTTGCTGAGAAGACTTTGTGTTCACAGGTACCTTTGCTGTAGTGAGTCTGATGACTGGTTCTGTGGTGGAGCAGCTGGTTCCTACTCCTCTGGTCTTCAACTCCAGCTCATCTGAAGCAGCAAACTTTGAGGCCCAGCGGATTGGAGTGGCTTCTGCTGTAGCACTACTTTCAGGAATCTTCATGGTTTGTGAGACACAACTTGTGTTGTATTTTGCATCTCACGTGAACGCTTTGTCTTTGTGCGGACCTAGCTTAATTACCTTTCTCTCATATTTTGTCTGGCTTCGTCCCAGCTCTGCATGTTTGGTCTTCAGCTCGGCTTCCTCTCCACCTATCTGTCAGAGCCGATTGTTAAGGCTTTCACCAGTGCCGCTGCCTTCCATGTCACCGTTTCACAGCTGCAAAGCATGCTGGGCCTGAGACTCCCTCGCCACACTGGGACCTTCTCTCTCTTCAAGGTGATCTGTGTTTCTTATTCTCATGCTGTTCTAGAAAAGAAACAATAAGTGAAGCAGTTTCAGCTTTATCACTTCTTTGTGGGCTCAGACTTTAGCCTTGGTGTTGGAAAACCTTCCTCACACCAATATGGCTGAGCTGCTGATCTCTGTGGTCTGTCTGGCTGTACTGGTCCCAGTTAAGGAGATCAACACGCGTTGCCGGCACCACTTGCGCACGCCCATCCCTGTGGAGATCTTCACGGTCAGTCAGTTGGCTTCTAATGGATAAGACTTGTTACTTACATTACAATGAACAAGTATTAATTTATGATTTTATGTTCTGCTTTTCAGGTGATTATCGCTACATGTGTAGCCTATTTCTCCTCGCTAGATTCCAATTACAGCATCGAGATAGTTGGCCATATTCCTGCTGGGTAAAACTTTAAATGACAAAAAAAAATAAATCTTACAAGCCGTTTAATTTAAAATAAAATCAAACACATTTTCTATGTTTAGATTCCCAAAGCCGCAGTTGCCTGCTTTCCACACTTTTCCTGCCATTGCTGGAGACACGATTGCCATAACTTTTGTTGGATACGCTGTTTCTGTCTCACTGGCGATGATTTATGCTGACAAGCATGGATATTCTATACATCCTAACCAGGTAGAACCCATGAATGAAATACCTGCTTCCTGAACCATTTGCTCTGAACCCAACCTATCTGTGAACATTGCATCGAATCAACATATTTTTGTTTTTCAGGAGCTGCTAGCTCATGGGATCTCCAACACCGTGTCTTCGTTTTTCACTTGTTTCCCCAGCTCAGCCACTCTGGCCACCACCAACATACTGGAGAGTGCTGGAGGATACACACAGGTATGGGCTGCAATCATAACCACAACAACACTGTTGTGTTTTCCCATCTGGACTGAGGTCCTTTGGTCCAGGACAGAAGAGTTACACTAAAAGGATAATACTGTGTTTGACTCCTTCTATGCTAACAACTATTTTTAAATAAAAATCCTGCTTTGAACAGCTAATAAATATATTAGCACATAATCAGAAAAAAGTGAAATTCAGTTATTGATTCATTAGACACAGTGACGGATCCAAACATCTCAACAGAAAGTTAAGTGGAATGAAAAAGTGAAGCTAGAGAGATGCACAAGCAAAATATAATTGTAAAGCCATGGATATTCAGGAGTTTGAGAGATACAGATGGCCTGGAGTTCGACTGGCGTCAGTTCTTCAAGAGCAATCAGACTCAGTCATGTTAAAGCTGCAGTAGGTAACTTTTATAAAAATGTATTTTTGTTAAAACTGTTACTAAGTCGTGGCAACACAAATTATGAGACAGATAATTTGTGAAAAGATCGAGCTCTTATGGCTCCTCTAAGTGGTCCTACAGCCATTTGCAGAAATACACTACAATACTACAGCTCAGAAACAACCAATCAGAGCCAGGAAGATGGTCTTAGGAATATGTCAATGATGCTCGTGTACTTGTTGCTTACTTCCTTCTGTAACCTTCCCCCGTTCCCCACGTGCAGTCATTCAAGCTCAAGTTTCCAGATCAGCTGCAATTGAGCTAATGGTGGAGAAAAAATTTATCATTACAGGAAATACAGTAATTTCTAAAGTTCTGGGCACTCTTCGCTGCAGAGAGTAAGGGGGGACCTGCAAGGTGCGCTTGTTCAAATCTTCAGGCTTAGAACTCCCTACTGCATTATTAACATGGACTAAAACCATAGCATTTCTTGTGCTTTTATTTTATTTATATATATATATATATCTTTTTAATCCAGTGGTGCCCATTTTTGACACTTATACTGACAATTGGTGAAGTGGTTAGACATGCAGGAAAGATCTTGAATTTGGAAGTTCAACAAGGGACAACTATGTGAAAGATCATTAGCCTCATATATAGCGAGGCTATTAATCACTACTGCTATGCCATGAGCCATTCATGAACAAGATGACAACATCAGAAGTGTCTCACCTGGACAAAGGGGAAAAAAAAGTCGCCGTCCGAGATGAAAATAAATTTTGCACTTGGTTAGACAATCAAAATCCAAGAATCCAAAGCATATACAATAATTTTTATCATTTAAAGCCAATTAAGTCTTTGGGTTTCTTTAACATCATGATTGCATTTATATGTGTGTGTCCTTGTAGCTCTCAGGTCTTTTCACCAGTCTGGTTGTATTGATCGTCCTGCTGCTGATCGGACCCCTGTTCTACTTCCTGCCTAAGGTGTGCTCTCATGACTGTCTCTGTACATGAAGAAAAAGAAAGGAGGATATCTCCACTTACCCTCCTTTTTGCCTCTCCCCGCAGGCTGTGCTGGCATGCATCAATGTTACCAGCCTCAGGCAAATGTTCTTGCAGTTCCAAGACTTACCCGAGCTTTGGAGGATCAGCAAGCTAGACTTTGTAAGACTGCTTAATAGATATTTTTATTCAGAAGAAAAAGGAGAAAGAAAACAGACGGTTTAATACTGTAGCTTGTTTGGCTGCTGGCGAACTAGTGGGTGCATCTTTAACTGCAACGTCACTGTTTTCAGATTTTTTGAATCAAGTATCTCCACAGAATATTTGTTCAATGTTTATGTTTTTTTAATTAATCAAGTTGTGTCTACTTAGACTGACCTGTTCAATTGATTTGCTAAGCTTTGTGGTGATGTTGTATCTGTCTTTAGATGGTTTGGGTTGTAACCTGGCTGTCTGTGGTGGTACTGAACGTGGACCTTGGCCTGGCCATCGGCGTGGTTTTCTCCATGATGACCGTCATCTGTCGAACACAAAGGTGCATTTTCTGTCAGAAAGTATCATTATTAAATCCAGAAACTGAGGCTCAGTGCTTGTTTCTGCTAAGCTAGAACTGCAACCTCCAATGTGTTTTGTTGAGATTTTCCATGTTGCTAAAGTTATGCCTGTTTTGTTTTTTCACAAATTACTATCTGGAATAACACGAAATTAATTTCTGTTGAGCACCTTTATTATGAATCTCCCAAATAAAGGCCGGTTCAAGCAGCTGCCTCTAGAAATCACCTTTTAAATAGAGTCCACTTGTGTGCAGAGTTAGGTTATAAAGCAATATAACAAGCTTTGAACTTCTGTGCAAAAAAGGGGTAAAACATGGCCGCCCATCTAAACTGGAAAAAGAAGGGGATTGATCACAGGCGAATGGCACCACTGAAGGAGATTCAAAAATCCACAGCACAGTTAGGAGAAGACAACCATAAGAAGTCCCTTTAAGACTGGGACAAACTGAAAACGTTGAATGAGTGTGAATACATAAACTTGATACAAATGTAAACAGATGATCAATGCTTTAACAGGGCTGATTGCTCAGTTCTTGGGCGGGCGAGCAACACAGAAATATACAGACCTCTGGAGAGCCACAGCAAGGTGAGTAGAGCTTGTAATTCTTTCACTTGTCGCAAATGGTCAGTGCACTTAAAGTTAAGGTGAACGTGTCTGAAAAAAATCTATTGAAGGAAATGAATTCCAGCACCATAACCCTTAATCTGAGAGATGATCGGACAGGATTTTATCAAAACAATAAAGATGAGACATTGTTTTTTTGTTTGTTTTTTTTCTTCAGTGCTATGAAGTGCCTGGTGTGAAAATCTTGACATACAGTGGGCCCATCTACTATGGCAATCGCAGCTTCTTCAGGGAGAAAATGAGCAGGGTGTTGGGTCTGACGCCCGAAGAGATCCGCAGTCGGGAAAAGGCCAGGAAGGCTTTGGAGAAACGAGAGAGAGAGGCCTCTGTCAGCACTGTGGTATGAGTCATCAATAACCATTAGTTGGGACAAATGTGACATATTTATAAACTACGAAATGTAACTTAATTCAGCCGTCTTCCTGTTTTCTCCCTATGCTGTTGTTTAGGAGAGAGGCATAGCAAACACATCATTTTCTTCAGTAAATGAGTTCTTCGAATCAGGTTCGCAGTTGCTTTGTGAAATCACTCAGTTTGGATGTGCTCGCACAGGGGACATTATGAAACTGTGTGTTTTCACCCTACAGAAACATCAGAGAAAGAGGTCCAGGCTGTGCTAATTGACTGCAGCAGAGTCATATTTGTTGACGTTGCTGGAGCGAGGCTCTTCACACAGGTCAGCCTTCAACAAAAGGACATGGCTCCCCCTCGTGATTTGGTCAAGTAATGTGATTTTCTTCCTGCAGATGTGCACCGAGTGCCAGAAAATTGGAGTTCGTGTCTATTTGGCAAATTGCAACGGTAAGCTTTTTTAATGTCAGATATTTCTCTCATACAGTTTTTTTCTGTTATGCTACAGTATAGGTTGGGTTAAATGTGTTAAGTGTGTGGATTTATCTTATTCCCTCTAGAGAGTGTCTTAAAGATCTTGACATCAAGCGGCCTGATGAGTCACATGAATCCTCAGCATATTTTCGTCACCGTTCACGATGCCATAATGCACATTCAGCAACAGAGGGTACAAATCGTGATCGCTTTCAATATAACCAGAGAATAAATTATTTTCACATTTAAGTAACAATGTTATCCTCTGCCATAGGAAAAACCTCCAGAGAACACCACAACAGTTTGGGTATGAACCAAGAGGCCAGTTTCTATGACTTGAGACAATCGGCTGGAGCAGAAGAGCAACTGGTTTGGACTTTACAGCAGGGGAGTAATTCAAAGACACGGTGGCCTGTTGTTGCAGCATTTAGTATTTTTAATGGTTATATTTCAGCATTAGCCGTTCTTTTTCAGATATCACACTCCCTACTGGCACACTTAAATCGATCCGAGCTGGATTTAACTAAAGGAAATGCAGTTCCTCAACACTGTATAGCTCTTCTGGACTTTCTCTTCTTTAAGATTTAATTTTTACAGTCATATGTATTCTGTATTTTGGCATTGTAATATTTATATGTGTTTGTTGTTAGCTACCTTTATGTAATAAAATACCAAGTGCACTGAAGAATTTGTTCTATGTTTGTTAATCACTGCTGCCCGTCTGCTTATAGGTAACAACGCGAGAACATTACAGTTCCGCCATATTGCACTGGATCCATGTATGTTTTAGGATTGATTTTTATTTTGGTTTTTAAATGTTTAAGCAGTCTGACACCTCATTTATGTAACAGAGTTTTTACACAAGCATCTTCTCACTCTGAAACAATCTCCTTATTTGAATGATGGCTAATACTTTGAATAATTTTAAGGCCCTTTTGAAGACACATCTTTTTAACTTGACTTTTAATGCCAGTTCAGCAGTTGTCTGTTTTTTGTCTCTTTTTTTAAGTTGATCTTTTCTTCTTTTTTTGTATCTGTTTTATTACAGGTGTTTGTGATTTATTGATTATGTTTTAAATTATGGATCTCTTTGGTCACTCAGGGTAAAGTGTAAAATGCTCTAAAAAGTGTTGTTTCCAGTAGCTTTGATGACATTACAACAACTGTGTAGAGTTCAATTGAATCTGACACCCCCTTGGTGACCCATGGTGGGGGCAACATCATGCCGTGGGCATGCTTCAGCAGGGACAGGGGACCCGGCTAGAAACGGTAGGAAGATGGCTGGACTCAAATGCAGGACAATTCTGAAGAAAAGCCTGTGAGAGAGGCTTCAAGGCACTTTGGTAGAACTTACAATTTTTAACAGGACAGCGATAGAATTAAATGGTCTGAGAATAAAACATATTCATGTGTTAGAAAGAGCTAGTCCAAGTCTGGACTTAAATCCACTTTAGAATCTATTTTGGACAGAAAAATGGACAAAATGTATTGTCTCTGTGCAAAGCTGGCAGAGTCACACAGAATTGCAGAATTTTATTTAATTTTTTTCCCCCTTTTTCATCCAGGGAATTGCAGAAAAAGGGAGAGCTCAGTACAAATACACAATCTTTGAATAACCATCCAGTAGCCAGTGATTATTCTTTTTATCTTCACACGGGAATTATAGTCAATACATAATAAAAGGTGGATTTCTTCCTATATTTTGGAAGAAACATAGGAATATATATTTTCCCCTGGAAAACTTTTTTTTTCCAGGGATTGAAATGGAGGGTGGTGTGGAATGTGAAGCATGCCAGCCTTGTCAAATTTTGAGGAGGGAAGAGGAGGTGTCTTTGTATGCACTTAGGTAATAATAATAATAAAAAATATGCCTCGGATTTGAAAAAGGAAGAAAAAAAACCTGATTTGAATATGGAACAATGACAGCAGAGTTGTTTACCATCTGACAAAGACAAAACAGAGTAATTACATCCACAGAGTTGGTTCAGTGCGATTAAAGATAGTGTAAAAAGATTCACAAGAATCATATTTTCTTCCAACTATTATTTTCTTAAAAGTTGGTCCATTTCAAAACCTTCCTCTCGTTCTTGCCACGTTGCTGCCCTCTGCTGGCCAACATCCGATACTTTCACAACCCCGCTTAAACCTGATAAAACTACATCCAGTTTGAAGTTCAAAACCACGGTAAAAATAAAGCAAATAAATAATTATGTCCTTGAGGTGTGTTTGATAACTAAGTTGATCACATTATTTCTTTTTCTTTCTCGGCATATTTTAAGTAATCCTCCTGACACTGTACCCGCTGGGTTTTCCCTTTAAAGCTCAAGGAGTATTTCACTAATTGGCAGGAAGTAGTCCACCTCAATTAGGACATGATGCACGAGTATCTGGCCAAATGTTTATTAAGCCAGATTCTACAGTAAGACCTACTAACGTGAACACACATGGAGAGGAATTTCAAAAATAACCCAGCAAAATCCTCAACAAATCTCAGACTTGAAGAATGAAGACTTGAGTTGTCATTTAAATAAACTCTCATAGGCAATAGAGAGTTTATTTAAACTCTCTATTTAAATATATATATATATATATATATATATATA
>CAEFZY010028947.1:0-12094 GCA_903066815.1 Brachyrhaphis roseni | reverse complement strand
GGTTGTGGACTTTCTGTCACTTGTTTAATTATCATTAAATTATCATCACTCCGTATCTTACCTGGGTCTCCAGCGTTTGCCTCACCACCTCACCTACACCGCTTCAGGACATATAGTTATCTAGCTGTAATTGTAATCACCGGTTTCAGTGATTTTGCTCATCTGATTTGCCCTTGCATGTTTAAAAGACACACAAGAATTTTTTTTGTGATTAAATTGAAACATTTTACTAAAATAATTGTAAAATTTTCTAAGGTTCCAATTTTAGGACTGTGTCATGTAAGCATATTTTGATATATTTAGGATATGTTGTGTTTTACTACCTCAGGGTTAAGGCCACTACATTATCCACAAGAGCAGAAAAATATGTTTTCTGCAAAGAGAAAACAAACATTTTCTGGTCAGGAGATTAAATGCTTTACAAGAACTCAAGTATAGACCTCTGGGAAGTCACTCTGACAACTATTACATGCAATAGTTGTCAGACAATTTGCTTTAGACTCAGTGACTCAACTTGCCATCAAATTTGACGTTAGCCACAGCACCAACTAGTTTAGGCATTAATGCTATTAAAATATTAATACATTTTTAATCAATTCTGACAATGTGACATTTCAAAATCTTGTAAAAAGGACAGAAAAGAAATGACCACAGATTGTGGATAGCAGGTTTAACTTTAATATTAGATCTGTTGCCAAACTACTGAAAAAATAAATAAAATAAAGACACTGGATTATTTATAAATGTTCAGCATTTATTTTGACAAATACATTTGTGAGGCATTGAAACTCTTTGTTTTACATCCACCACTAAATGTGTTCATTAACAAAAATGAATAAAGAGTAAAAAAGCTTTGCTTGCTAGCATGTTGGATTTTAGCATTAGCACTGAAACAGCTAAAATTGGATACAAACCTAAGTATTACCCTGAACTTTTTCAGCAAACAAACAATTTTATTATTTTTTAAATTACATTTTATATTTAAGCAGGTTGGAGCATTTTCTGCTTGACATCAAATACTATAAAATGGAATAGTCAGATAACCGAATAAATATCTTTAGTTGGGTTATAATACCTTTTCAAAAATATTTAAATAGCATATGGTACCAAAGTAAAGTAATTACCAATGTAATATTTGAAAATCTACATTAACAATCTAAAATGACTAATTGGATATCTAATCCTGCCTAATACTTAGTTCCTTCCCAATTACTTTTCACAGTGTATTTTGGTTTTGGAGAGAAACAAATCAATATCTTTACAGTGTAAAGTGTTATTTGCTGTAGCCTTTTCATTTGTTTTATGGCTGCCCAGTGAATTCCAGACAAAATATTCAGACATTACAAAAACATAAAAGGTTTTCAGCACTGTGATATTGACTGTTATCATTAGAACTATTCAAGCAGCCTGTCTGGAAGCACAATTGATTCATTCTCAGGAAAAGGTGCGAAGGTCAGACAGGCCCGGGAGCTGTATTCAGTCATGCACAAAAACACCTCCAGAGATCTGCACCTGCAAGCATCTCAGTCTTTTGGTATCCCAGTTTCACAAAATAAAAGTAGCAGGGTTCCACGTGTGTGCAGCTGAATGAAGAAGCTAAGTTAAGTAAACTAGACCCCTCCCCCCCTCTGAACCTTTCAGAAAACAAAACAGTTACTTGTATTGCCATTCCTCTGGCTTGGGACATTTTGTTCCTAAAAGCGCCTCCTGTTATCATCAAAAGGATTTTCCGTTAAAGTGATGGAGGATGTGTTCAATATGTTTCTGTGTGTGATGCTGAGTAAAGGAAAACGAATACCTCAGTGACAGGTAGCACTGCAAGCCAATGGAGGACCAAGACAAATAAAGTCAAATAACCATTTATCATGCTGACAGTTGAAATCCCATCCCAGTAATTACAACTGATGCCTGGCCTCAGGATCAAACCACTCATTCCAGCAGAGGGACAAATGATGTGTAGCCGGGGACTGTGGATTGCTTTAGGGATCAATGAACTTCATCAGGAAGCAAGTTAAGTCTGAAAAACAATAAACAATTGGTTCACATCCAACAGTACATTTGCTGCATGTGATGTATCTTGACAGTGGCTGGTTGCTTTTTTGTGCAATATTGGAGACAGGAGGACTCTGAGACAATCGATACGCTGCGGAGAGGACAATCCCTTTCTACCCTGTGTTCTATCACCGAATAGGACAAACACATATACACTGAAACCTGACCTCTCAGACATTATGGGTGTACAGTGTTTCATGGGGCTTGAATTTTTCCTGAAGCTGCTTTTTGGTGTAATAACAGCTTTACAAAACCTTGCAGTAAATACAAGAGATTAAATAAAGCAACCATTCCTTTTAAAGGGGCAGTGAAATATATTGTTTCGAGAGTAAAAATGGCTCTACTATAGGAATTTATATATGCGTAATAGATGGAGTACATGACTTCTCCAAGGTGTCCTTCACGGTGGACTAAGACTGTACCACAACTTAAACAATCAGCTGCTATGTGGATGGCATGAGTGCTTCCAGCCTGTATTAATCATGAACAAAATTTTCATGGTGGTTATTATTGTGGTGGCAGCATTTCAGGTTCATGCTGTCTTGAGGAGCCTGAGCTGCCTTAACCATAAGGTTTGTCTTACACGCTTTAGAGATCTGATGACCAGACAAGGCAGCAAACTCTATCTACTACAACAAGATGGCAGTTCTTTGACTACAATACTTTTGTTTATGTTAAACTTAGTAAAGATACAAGTTAAATAATTTTAACAAGTTTCTTGGATTGATGTAGGTCACGGGTTTCAAACTCCAGTCCTGGAGGGCCACTACTCTGCAACTTTTAAATGTGCCTCTGCTGCACCACACCTGAATAGAATAATTAGGTCATTAGGAATGCTCTGGAGAACTTATCTGCACAAGAAGGAGGTAAGTAAGCCATTTCATTCCAGTGTTTTGTACCTGTGGCACATGTAAAAACTGCAGGACAGTGGCCCTTGAGGACTGGAGTTTGACACCCCTGATGTAAGGCAGTCTGGACAGTGCTTGATGGGACAAAACAACAGACTCCTACCTAGTCTCTGTGTAGTATTTGTTATAAATTTGTTTACGTGTAGATTTTTATATAGATCATATCTGAAGACTTTAAAAGAAAATGCAGCTTGGGAAGCTGACATATCTAGATGAAAGGCTATCTAACATGCTATTTGCTGGCATTTGAAAAACAGCCAATCTAGGAGTGGCATTTGCATTTCTTGGCACTGATTGGTTGTACCCTCCAATAGCAGAGACAAGGAAGAGCACACATTTTAGCTTCTACAGTAGAGCTAAGTTAGTTTCCTTATAACTTGTAGAACTTCATGAATAAGTTGATGTTTGATCTATTAAAACAGTCAGAATTGTTCATGGAGGGTGTCTCAAGTATTCACTAATTTCAGTTACTTGTGGGTGGATGCGGTCCATAATTTTCCTGAATACTGGACTGCATTAGTTGACTGGTTGACTGTCACACAGTTTAGCAATTTATTTTCTTTTTATTTCCCGAAGAGTTTTTTGCAGCGCTAGTGGCTCGCATGCGACAGTTGGCAGACAGGAAAGAGGGCAAGGAGAGGGGAGAAGACATGCGGCAAAGGTCGCCGGGATCGGGATTCAAATCCGCAACGTCCGCATCGAGGACTAAGGCCTCCAAAAAAATTTCTTTTCAACAAATCTTCTTTGATGGCAAATTAAAGTATACTTTCTTCAGACCTGTTTCCGGCATTCTGAATTGATTCTGATTTATTTTGGGGAGCTGCTTTATGTATTTTCTTATAATGTCCTTTAAAAATGAGTCTTGTCTTGAAAACAGCAATTTGAAAACACTTGGAAATTGTCTGATATGTTTCATGTTTCATTCACCAATGCCAAGTCTGTCAGACTGACAGACAAAGTGCTGACTCTCTTTGGCTTTGCCACCTGCATCAAATCCTGAGAGAGTCCTAGAATGTATACTCCAGGATTAAATGGAAAACTTCTACCTCAGTAACTGTGACTTTATATATTTTGAAATGTTAACCCTCTTTTTCTGAGAACACTTGGATTGCCTCAATCATTTCAGACAGTCTGGTATACTCACCTCTAAATGCAGAATTCAGCATCAAAGAACTTTTTAAGTTTGGGGCAAGTTTTCTGTTATAGCATTTTATAGAGGTTTATCGTCAATAACATGCAAAAGCATGTTAGCAAACTTAACCAACTTGATGCAAAAACCAAAAACTATTTTTTTTATGCAGCTTGATGTTTACTCTACCAAAGGGATATGGTGGACAGTAGCTGGTAAGACTAATTGTAACCATAAAGGCCTGACAAACACAAAATAAATGTAGAAGTTGTTTTGTTTGGCTTCAGTAAACTCTTTGCCATACAAAGGACTTAGGAATTTAAAAGCCTTTTCATCCAGACTGGCTTTTCCACATTGATGCAGTTGTTTTGCATGTCTCGTCTGAGTAAATTGAATCCATGCTGAAACCCTTTGTGTATATGCAACCAAACACCAGGTCTTATGTGATGCTGATGCAGCAGCAGCGTGACCTAACCAATTTGGTCTACAAGTCAGAGTTTCTCAGTTGTTTATCTCATGATTCTTTAATCTAACCCCACTCAAAGCACTTAAGCCCAAAGGGTAAATCCATTCTCCCCTCCTGCCCTTTGTAAGTGCAGGAAGGGAAGTGCTTGGATTTCAACGACTTGGTCCATGCTGATCAAACTTTTTGGGCACAAAGTGCTCTTGTTTCCTTTTCCCGACAGATTTTTTGCTTGATGTATAATTTATCACCTCCCATGTCATTTTATTGCTGTTTGAATAATACTTTTTTCAAGACCAACATCTTTTACTTTTACTGTCAAAAATAGTCAGTGTTGGCAAACAAATATGAACCCTGCAGGGCAACATAGTGCAGCATAGTGTTTTTCGGGCTCTTTATGTTCACACAATTTTCTCTTATGTGAAAACAACAACAAAAAAGAGCAAAACCATTTGCTATTTGCTCTTTCAATTAAAACATATTTCAGGCAACCACCATTTAATCTAAGCTGAACCACCCCTTGAAGGCAGGAATTACAGAGGTGTGACTCCGCCATCTTTTCTTCAGAGGGATGAGGGTGAATGACACGAAGGCAAACAATCGCAGCGAAAGCTGACAGAGCCTAAATGCAGCATTGATTGCTCTGAGAGGTTTTGATAACAATTCAATAAATATTGAAATGAGTGTCGCTCTCCAGGGGTACCCTAGCACATCTGAATTAACGACAGCAAGAAGAGAAGTTTCTGTGAAGCAGTGCTCGATGTGCCCCTAACAAAAAGTTCATCTTCACTGTGGGGCTGTCAGATTAATGCTCAAATTTGTGTTTCAATTTCGATTTCAGTCCTAAACAATCATAAATCATTATTATTGCCAGACAACAATTATTACTCAATTATCTTGTACTGCATTCGGTTTCCACTATGAATAATGTGCTGGAGAAAAGCTAAATGGAAAAATCCACCATAAAGCTGCAATATTACAGAAAGATAAAAACATGCTTGGTTGTGATCATACAAAATAATTTTTCCCTAATGAACTTTGAAGGTTTTGCAGTGAAATAAAATCAATAAAAGATTTTATTTCAATCTTTTATTGAAATGAAAGATTTCAATAAAATCTTTTATTACTGTTAATCATATTAATTTTATTTTCTTTAAGTGAAAATTGTTTTTCACCAGTGCTGCTAAAAGTAAATAACCTGAGTAAATGCAAAAGAATGTTTTCAAAAGATTATTATATATTAAAGGGGAAAAAAAAGATCTCCAAACCAGCCTGACCCATTTGTTACACCATAAATAATAGAGTTTCAGAATTAAAGACTCTGTAGGAGCATAGTCAAAGTACAGCCTAAAATATCAATGAGATGTGGAGGGTTGACCTCAAACTGGCCTGTCAAGGTTGAAAGCCTTCAAATGTGGTTTCATTAAAACTATTCCTGCTCTCCTTGAAGTGTAGCTTCTTTCCAAACTCTTTGAGTGAGTGTTATAGATAATTATGAATCTTTTTTTTTTCCCATAATCAAACAGAACTGCTGCAGTTCAGGCAAATGTAATCATGGAAATGTTTCAACAACTGAATGCTCTGTGCTCTTGATTGTGCCAGGCAGCAGTCAGCAACTCAGCATTTAAATCTGCACCTGCCCAAGGCAACTTTGCCTCACCATTTCCCACCCTGCAGTGTGTGAAAACACAACTCTGCCTCAGCGTGCTCAATACCTCTTAGGTCATTGTTAGCTACTGAAGCATGAAAACCTCAGAGCACTGCATGGGTAAATAAACCACAAACAAGTCATTTCAAACCCATATTGGACACTTTGTTGTACATGTGTCTCCACTTTGCTTTTACTCGCTCAGTGAAGTGACTGTGTTTTGCTGGTTGGCTGGCATCCACAACTAGGTTCTGCTTCGCCACTGATCAAATAGCCTCACTAATGGCTAGAGATGATGACACCGGCTGAAATGTTTGTTTTTTTTCCTGCTATTCTAACTCTGCTTAATTTGAGACAATTATTTGTAGTTTTCAGACAAGAAAGTAAAATAAAATAAAAAAAAGGTAAAGCAAAAATTTGTTGTGCTATTTGTCTGACGGAGCTTTGTGTTTGTTGGTTGGTATTGGTTCATAGAATATGAGGCAGATAGTAGAGCGATGAAAGATTGATGTAAGTGTAAAGCCAAGCTTTGACAAGGAATGAGAAAGAATCAAAGATTACCCACCGAGACAACTGATCTTTTATCTGGGATTTCAGAGGCTGATCTGTACTTTCAGACAAGAGAAACCTAAACTGTAGATTGTACTATTGATTTTCAAGTCAACACCTAACAAACTTGTAGTTTCTAAGATTGCAGAGCCCTTTCTGGTCTAAATGGTGGAATTAGAGCTGTTGTGTGTAATAAAACCATTACACACAACAGCTCCTATGTTACATGTTCTCTCAGGAGCAAAGTGCCTTTGGCAAAGCCATAACAGCATGCAATTTCAACAAATTACGTTCCTTGAAAATGTTCTTCACAAGTAGTGAAAATCATTTAATTTGAGGCGAGCATTGCTCCATGCAGACAGTAGTGTTCACATTTCTTTTAGATTATGTAGTTTCTGTATTACTTACTCAAACTTTGATAGAACCAAGGATATTGCTAAATTTGTGAAACTATCAAAACTAATTATTTCTGGCCATCATGATTGAAAGCATTGAACATCAGTGGAAAAATTCAGTCTTATTATTACAATTTTGAGTTTTTTGGTTGACCTGTTTACAAATGCCTGCAGTTCATGTCTTGCAAAAGAAGAAAAACAGAGATGTTTGAAAATTGCTGCAATTGCTATTACAGAAAGAAAGGGTGGTTATAAAAATAAAGCCATATTATCACCTATTATTCAAAGTTGGGAAACAGTTGGGACAATAGCATAATGAAACATGAATTATTGAGTAATGCAATAGCATCTTTAAATAATTATCCCACTCTGGCATGGGTTTCGATTTGTTATTGTGAAGGAAATGCATATTTGCTGTAGAAATATTTATAAGACAAGAACACGATAGAGTGAATCTAAACTTTGCTACAGAAACCAGTCTATGCTTATTTTTTCTCAGTTTCTGAAATAACAGCTTTTGTACAGAATAAAGAAGCAAGAGTGACAGGTTTTAAGTGGGATTTGGAGCTAACCAGGCCAGACCGTTTTTAAAAATATTTTTTTCATTATTTTCTGTCTGTAGGCATAACTAATTGGCCGCCAGCCGTTGTTGCTGAGAGACATGAGGGTTATATTGATTTTCTTGTCTCATTCTAAGTATGGGGCTGTTGCTCTAAAAAATACATTAACTTCATCACTGGTTAATTGCAATGGCTATTATGGAGCTATATAATTATATAGGGTGCATTTATAAAATAAACAGCATCCTCTGTAAGTACTGCCACCTCTGTTTCAGGTGAGGAAAAAGAGGATTTAATTCAGTTCAATTTCCTTTTTGTTTTATTTAACCGAAAAGGAAACTAAATGTCATAACTCATGTCATGAAGTATCTTGAAAGAGTCATTGTGGATGGTGATGCTGGGGGCAGGAACAATCTCCGTTAGCGGTCCGTGTTGCAACGAAGATGAAGAAGCCTGTGAGTGAAGACACTGTTGCAATCAGGCCCAAAACCTGGGAGTAGTGATGAACTCTGTCCTGAACCTTCAGAGCAACATAAAGACAGTTACAAAGTCGGCCTTCTATCACCTGAAGAACATCTCCAGGATTAGAGGACTTATGTCTCAACATGATCTAGAGGAACTCATCCATGCGTTTATCTTTAGTCACACTGATTACTGCAACAGCGTCTTCACAGGTCTGTCCAACAAATCAATCAAACAGCTGCAGCTGATCCACAAATCTGGAACAAACTTCCAGAAAACTATAAAATAGCTGAAACACTGACTGGAAATAAAATTTGATTGATTGATCGATGCCAGGGCTGCCAGGGACAGAGACAATATTTCAATGCATCATAACATGGCTGTCACCATCAGTTGTTGGAAAGCACTGCTACTCCACCTCAGTTGTGTTTGCTGCTCATCTTTACATTGCATCCAAGAGATGGTTTGAACTTCCTCCTTCTCTCACACTTTAGTCCTGCTCCACATCAATCAAGCTTCAGTTTCAACTCCGCTGGGATTTGAGGTCATAGTTTGGGTTTTACTTGAACTTTGAGGATCCCAATCAGCTGCTTCTAATAAAAAAAAAATTAAAAAAAATCTGACGTCACAGTAATTGTCTGACTCTACAAACAGAACAAATCAGAATTTGCTTAATGTAATATTGGCGTCACAGACTG
Source organism: Brachyrhaphis roseni (assembly GCA_903066815.1). Classification (NCBI taxonomy): domain Eukaryota; kingdom Metazoa; phylum Chordata; class Actinopteri; order Cyprinodontiformes; family Poeciliidae; genus Brachyrhaphis; species Brachyrhaphis roseni. Next base: position 3,230 of record CAEFZY010028947.1, on the reverse strand, counting down.
ACATACTAGGATAGTTTAAATAAGAATCTGGTGTCATCTACCAGAAAACTGAAAATGGTTTGGCACTGGGTGTTATAATCTAAAATATATAGTAAGAAAACACTTCCCAAGACACTTAACCTTCCTCTATGTCTATGTTAGTCCCCTACACTAAACTGTGCAAAGTGTAAATGAATCCTCTGTATATTTTTGTAAAACATTGCAGAAGAAATCTAGGTGCTGTCCCATTTGATAACGAAATGGTATTGAGGTACACATGGTTTATTTATTTTAAAAATTAAAGGTTGTAGTTTTCTAATTTTTCAATGTGAGATTGTGCTACTACAATAAAAGAGATTTATTTTAAGACAAGCCAATAATTGTAGCTGGTAGCATCATATTACAGTTCTTTAATACATCTATAGGCACCTCATTTCAAAGGGCTGCAAGGCTGGAGTGCCCACTGAAGAAAGGAAACGGCAGTAAATCAGTCATACTTGTTTCCTTGCAACATTCTGTGGCTTGACCCTTCCCTGACTCTGCTTAACGTCAAAGCTATATAGAGAGATGGGCCATAAGAGTCACCGCAATCGCACCTTACTGACAACAAAGGGTCATAACTTCACCAAATGACCCACCGTTTGGACCAGCAGGGGATACCTGGTGTAATAATTTACTTTTAGAAATGGACTTTGGTGCTGATGTGAAACATCATAGATTGCTGCTGCATTCAGAAAAGCCTGACCTAAAGCTTACTGGTCAGGACATCTAATGCTATTCTAGATAATGTGATACTTTTTAAGGGATAATGGGATTATGGTGGCAAACACAGTCTGGCAGGACAGGATAAACAATAATTGTTAATACAGCAGATGTTGTATGATGGATAATCTGCTTACAGGTAAACTACAGCCTTCACTTCCTGGCTTTTATTTGTCTCCTCATAAGTCATTGTTTCAAGGGATTTGGTGTAATTAAACTAAAGAGCATTTTGAAAGCATTCATGTCCTTGAATTTATCCACATTTTTAATTACAACCACCAAAATGTTTTTTGGGGTGGATTTTTATGTGATTGACCAAGACAAAGCAGTTTAGGAGAAAAAAATAACTGGCTTTCAAACTTTAAAAAAATCTGACTCTACACATGCAAAGTTGGAAGAAAGTACCCCACAAGAGCGAAAGGTTGTTCTATGAAGTCTAGACTTAGAGATGAAAACAAATGTGAGTCAAACATTTCAGAATATTATTTTTAAAAACATTGAAAACTACAAATCATTTTCTTGTCATTTTATGATTAACACCAGCTTAGTGTTAATTGATAAAGCAAAATTCCAATAAAATACAAGCAGATTTAATTTGGTAAAATATACATGTATATTTTACCAAGAGACTGTACCTTTCTGTACATGAGAGCTGCAAAAGATGCAGCTGCTTGTACGCTCGAGTATGTGTTTTCGTAACATCTATCTCTCCTTAATGTTTTTGTTTTTTCATAATTCCTGATTACCACTTGAAATAACACCATGTACTTAGATAGCCTCTCCACTTCCCCTAGGTGGCTGGGACTCATGCGAACCCACAGAGGGCCCCTGCTTGCTACACATCCTCTAAGCTTGTGGAAAATTACAAACACACACAAGGTCAGGATGGAGCCGAGCCAGCCTCCCACAGAGCCCATCTGATCCAGCCTGAAACACAGCAATTACCTCCCCCCCTGTGTGCCTACGTGTGTGGCTGCAGCATTTTCATTATTTATTTGAACAAATAGGATTACGGTTGGTCTGCGGTGGATTGATTGTGACCAGGGATGAGAAGCTCCAGAGAGCTCGGTCACTGGGGCTTTTGCCGAGCCGCTCCGCTGTGTCAAGCTCATGGCCGATCTGCCGTGTTGGGTCTCGTCGACCTCGTCTCCACTCTTCCTGGACAGCAAAGCATCGGCGTGTTGACGTATGCCATCTTTGCTCGGCTGCGTTCCCTCAGCTGATTGATGGGGAAATGTGCCGGCTGGTTGGAGAATACCACTTCTGGGAAAATATATGTTTATAGGACCATAAAAAGTACCTATCTGTCACATTCTGTGAAGCACTGCACTCACGTTTGACAGAACGTACACATCCTGGGTAATGGAAGTTTTTTTCTCCTCCTTTTTTTTTGGAGAAGTGCTCTTAGGAAGATTGTCACTCACAAAAAGGGGTCTTTCAATTTGCTAGAAAATAAATTAGCATCTAAATAATGAAGCCCAGCAATGACATGTAGGAGTTTCACATCCCTCCCAGATTAATTGCTTCAAGACTTATCATGTTGCTAGATAAATGAGGGTCCTTTGATTGAAGCGAAAAGAAGAATAAAAAATTGTAATCTTCCAAAAATAATGGCCTTTTTACCAAAATCAAAAGAGAAAAACGAAAAAAAAATAAATTATATATATATATATATATATATATATATATATTTAAAATAATATATTTATTTAAATGAATATATCTGAATAAATATAGAAATATATTTGTAAAATATATTATATATGATTTATTTAAAATTGTGTTTTTTCATGTTAGAAGGTTGATCTTTTTTCCATAGACTCACTGATAGATAGATAGATAGATAGATAGATAGATAGATAGATATTTTTGTGACTTTAAGTGAAAATAAGCCTGAAAACAAACTTGTTTCCTAGAGAACATACTATCCATACTAAGGGTGAACCCTGGATTAGTAGGAAGTGGTTGACAATTCATGATGCTACATCAATGTAAGGCGAATTCAGTCCATTGTCTTGTATCTGAAATCAATGATGTGAGCTTAAGAGAGCAGAAAGGGGGGAAAAAGCAAAGCGGTTACTTCGGTAAACGTTCCCATCAGCAGTCATTTTGATTCAGCACTGACTGTGTGGTCTCTAATGGCTAATAGTTCCTCCCAGATGGAGTTTGACCTGGCAGCTACCCCTCCAAAAATGCCCTCCTTTAAAGTGATGAAGCTCTGGGTCTCAAAGGTAGACTTATCTTCTTGTTAAGATTGATTGAATGTAATTTTTTTACCTCATTCAAACCAGGGAGGAGTGTGATGGATAGCTCAGCCCCTCCGTCTCCCTGATGGTGATATTAGTCCAGATTAAGATAAATGGGCTCTCTCTACTGCACCATGCAAATGCTTGCTGCCGGTGCCATTTATCTAAGAATGTGAACTTGCAGCAACATAAAACATTCTTTTCTTCTCCTGATCTAAAAAAAAATACTATATATGGAATATA
>CAEFZY010028941.1:0-18986 GCA_903066815.1 Brachyrhaphis roseni | reverse complement strand
GCGTCTGTGGTGGATAGAGAAGTTAAAATGGAGTTGATAGTCGTTTTCTGTTAGATGTCCTGATTCTAAAGAGGTATGGCATGGGTATGTTGGCATTGTTTTTGTCTGAGTTATGTTTTTTCATAAAAAAAAATTATGCAAATCGCCCGGGCTCGGGCGGGTGGAGGTTAAGTGGATTTATAACAACTGAAGGTAACATAGTTACTTGATTATGCTATAAAATGCCACTGTGTGCCTGGAAAATACTTTTAAAAAAAAGAAGAAAACTATTGAGTATACATGTATATACATATCTTGTTCTTATATGTCCTGTTTGGTTTTCAGTGAAACTCTAACATTTTTGTTGCAATCCAGCAGCCTGTTTGTGTGCTGCAGTTTTCTGTGGTTCATTAAATTTTTCACCTGGATGTATTCTGACCAAATCAGGTTGCTATGACAATATAAAGTGATTAAATTGTCTTATTAGCAATGCATTTCCAAAAGGTTTGAATCTTCAGGCTCTATGGAGGATTTTTTTCTGCCATAATCCAAGAGCACACATTTTCAGTCTGAAAGCAGGATTTCAGAAAAAATCCTCCATAAGACTCTGTGTGCCAAACCTCCAAATAAATATGACATCATTTATTATCACATTGATTCAGTGGTTTGGCAGTTTACAGATTTTACAGAAAATCGTCTCAGTTTAAGCATGTTTTACATAACAAAAAAAAGCAGCTACGATAAACATTTAAGCAGCAATATATTAATGAAAGCTCCCCTGAAAGGTCTGGATCTGTTCCTCGCAACACACCCAAAGAAAAATATTTGAAAAACTATATATGAAAAAAGGAAATCCCAGATAGGAAACATCCTAATCAATATCTAGTATTGATTCAATCTAATCTGACTGGTTTAGATAAGGAGCCCTTCAGCAGAGCTCCTGGTGGAGTCTCTTATGCAGGGAGCATGCAGTGAGGCACTGGCTGATCAGAATATAGAAAATAAAATATTATATTTCAAATTTGACCTTAATTGAAACATTGACATTATCTCAATGTATGTAGGCAAATGTTGAAATCATGCAAAAACAAAATGTATAAAACAGTGAAGTGGATAAAAACTGACTCAGTTCAGTCACTTATCTCAGTTTGCACTTCGGAAAAATGTCTAATAAACTAAGTCACGTTCCACTGAGGTTCTGTTGAGTTTATATAGTTAAATTATGAGAAGAAACATAACCAGGACCTATCTAACCTTGTAACTGTGACGTCAGTTTGATTTGATTGATATAACCATTAGTTTGCTAGAGAAGTCTGCAGTCTGACTAATAATCTATCAAAGTGGAAGTCAAACTTGCCCGTCTCTTATAACATGAATCAGCTGCAGTATGAAGAAGACAGTGGGTTTTGTTGTGTGTGCTCACGTGTTCCTCTCCTCTAGCGCCTCGCTCTCTGGTGACCAGTCTTCCGGTGTTGAGCCGCTGTTCCGTTGGCGTAAAGATTCTCGAGCCTTTCGGCGACGTTCCCGCTCCACTTCTTCAGCATCCTCAATGCTCCTCTGAGCAGTGAGTCTGGGCAGAAGAACATTTTGTGAAAATGCTACATATGTGTTCAAACACACCCAAAGGAGAAGGGGTGCACACACCTCATTTTCATACATCAGTAACGAGTGGTTGAAAACAGGCCATTAACTAATGTAAATGCTTCAACACTTTTGATAAAATATGAAAAAGACTGCTGGGAAACGTACAAAATGTAAGTTTATTTCCACAGTATGCGTTGTGCTGTGAATTCCACAAAGATTTCACATTGCTTCACCTGTAAACATGTCACTTCGCATGTTGTTTTTACCCTCAATAATGTAAGGTTATGGATTCTGTGTGTTCCTCTATCTCTAATGAGACATTGAGCTGGAAGTTGAGAAAATTTGTTTTTTGTTCAGTCAATAAACCATACCACCACCAGGAAACAGAAAAAAGTGCTGTTTCCTGGTGGTGGTGGGCATTGGTAACTCACTTATTATGGTGATTCTACTTTGATGCTATAGATGCAGTCTTGATTTCATAAGGTCAGTCTTTCAATCTCTATCTTGAGTTCCTGATTTTGTACAACAAACATGATTTCCCTTCATAGGCTGTAATGACAAGACATGACACTTAAATATTTTAAAAATAAGTGTTTGGGTTTCAGTTTGTTTTGGGGGGTTTTGCCAGTTGTAAAGTGCTAGGAATCAAACAAACAACCTCCTTCTGGATGTAATAGATCAAAACTACGTAAGATCAGTAACATCAGATCAGACTGATTTCATGCAGAAAGTGCTCATTAGTGCAACTTCAGATTTTATTTTTTTAATTGGTCAAAGAATTATTTTTATTTGACTTTGCTTTCACCTTGCGTATTCTCTTTTAGTTATTGCTGAGGTATTTTGTCATTCTTGGCAGCATCCACAACATAGTACATTTAAATAATAAATCTCTAAATTGGTGATTTACAAGTATTTTAACTTTCTGCTGCTGCTTTTTTTTCACAAAAACATTCTTTGTTTCTCGTTCTCCTGCCATGTAATTATTGCATAGAGATGGAGATTTTAACCTTGTTTTCCAAAACGGGCTTAGCATACAGAGCTCATCTGTGCTGATGTTGCCATTGCAGTGACTTTAAACAAACTTCTTCTTCTATGGCTTTTCTGTATTCTTCTGTTGTAAACCGAAACCAGATGCAAGAATGGACATGCTGTCCCACTGAGTATTTCCTCAAATAAAGGTTGAGCCAAGCCATGGACGTCAGTAAAGTCCACACCAGATTAGGGGCAGTGATGGAAGGACACATCCAGCTTTTAAGAGCAGAAAAGTGTCTGCAGGAATTCAGTTAACATTTAAAATGTCTTCATACAAATTCTGAGGTAAGATCAGGAAGTGACCGTAGGTTTGAGTTGATTTGAAGCTGCGTTCCTCAGTTTGAGGTGGCAAAAAGTCACAACAACAAACTTGAGGATGAAGTTGAATATGAACACGCCTCACACTGCCAGTCAGAGGTTGATGTCTTCATTTGCTTTCTATGGTTTATTTTTGGGTACTTTCATTAAATGCTAAGAAAGCTACACTGAAAAAAGAAAATAGTTGAACCAACTTAACTGAATTGCTTCACTTGGTAACAAGTAATCCAATTAAGTTTATCCAACACAATCTATTAAGTTGGTTTAACTCGGGAAATAAGTAATTCTTTCTGAAATCATTTAGTTTACTTCAAATGAAGAAGTAAACTAATAAAGGATCTTTTTTAAAACATTTTTTATTTTTTTGCTCTAGTGGCCTTTATTTAAGAGTAGTTAGACAGGGAAGTGGCTAATGGAAGATGGGGAAGACATTCCCCAAAGGTTGTCAGGCCGGAAATTGAACCACATCAAGGACTAAGACCTGCTTATGTGAGTTGTGCTCCACCTCTGCACCACCGCAGCACCACAGTTGGTACAGAATCAGTCTCTGGTGAAGCTTGTGTCATGATGTCAGACATTGAACTTAATTGTGTCAAGTAAAGACAAAGAAAAGTTCCTTTAAGTTAAAAATGCATAACTCTTAATTAAATTCAACACAAAAAAAGTAGGTTGTCATCACTAAACCAAAAGAATTAAGTGAGATTAATGTAAATAAGTCCAAAACTCGTTCAATGCTCCTTCAATCTTCAAATCATTATGCCACTTGTGCACAACAAAAAAGTAGCTTCTGAGCTCTGTGAGCACATTGCAAATGCTTTTGGACATCATGCAAGTGAATATGTACAATTCTCTGCTTTTGTGTTTTCAGTTGCTTATGTCATGTTGATCATCATCCTGTGAGTTCTGGTCAGAATCTAGACGAGTCTAACGGTTCTTCTGAGCCTCGCTGTGTCATTGGAGCAGAATCAGTTACTTTCATAACAGATCCATACACACATGATGGATAAGAACTGCCAGCAACCACACAAAGCCTTTTGCTCTGTCTGCACAAGTTGAAGTGCAACAGAAGAGGAAGAGGGATCACAGTCAGGAGGGAAGAGGTTGAGGGTATTACACCTCAGCTGCTCTTTTGTAATCTCTCACACTGTCATCAGGTGGATGAATGGATTGAATGATACAATAATAACAAGGTTTAGCATTCAGCCTGAAAGCCCTCCAGCCTGTGTGGTGCAGATGGGCATGGTGGGAACACGTTACAGATGAAGTCACTGTGCTGCAGGAACAAGTCAGAACAGAGAGACTCAATGAGTCACCGCAACTCCAGAACATAAATCAACAGGTGGGTTCAGAAGCCACAACAACAACTCAGACTCCCGCTTGTCTTTATTTTAGCGATCACTTGGGCAAAATTACTGAAACTGAATTAAGTTCAACTTTACGCTATACTCAGACAAACAATATGAGGACACCATGAGCCAGGACAGCAGAAGCAGACTTTGAGGTATCTTGGCACAACACAGAGTTACTTGATTTCCTCTATGAGAAAAAAAAAAAAAAATGTGGTTTCATAGCTATCAATGCGTTAGAGCAGAAACCAGCATGAGCTTTTTTTTTTGAGGGGAAAAACTTGACCTTGCAGTTCATGAACTAAACAAGTAAAAAAAATTTTTTTGTTAATAAAATTATTGATGTATAAGTCAATATTTCAAACCTAACCTGGGATGCGTAGCCCAAACAAGTGACTGCTTCGTGTCTCTTTGACGTGGAGCTAATGTTGCTACATTTTGATGCTGACTCTGGTAGCTGGTTAGACACTGTTGACCAATTTGAGAAGATTCCATCTAATTTATGACATTTTCTTTTCTTTGAGTGGAAAAAAAGGGAAAAAGATCAATTCAGAAGACCACTGTGGTGAGGAGTAAACAAGCTGGCAGCTGCACAACTGAATGAAGGACCTCTTCATCGATTTACTTTTCCTAGCAAGTAGCTAGGAAGGCCAGAAAATAACTGTTATATCACAGCTACCTACTGCTGACTGACGGTCCTTCATCCTTTTAATCAAGACAACATGTGGTGAGTTGAGAGAGGCCTGTGCTCTCATCACTCATCAGCCCACCTCCCCCAAACACATTCCAGAATGTCTTATCTCTTTGGACACACAGAGGCAACCCACACATGAGTCAGGGATCCAGTTTTAGAGGTCACAGATCTGCCCCAGTCTGTGCTGCAGACTCAGCCAACCTGACAAAGAGCTGATTAAAAGCAGATCAGGTCTGCTGCAAGCCTGCCGTGACCCTTTCCCATAACATCAAGCCCTTGTGACCGCTTCTTCTGTCACACAATAAGAAACCTGTAAAGAATCTGAGACCAAATCAAGTTTTTCCAAAAAAACAGCAGCACTAATTCAAACAGAAGATCATGCTCTAAACACCTCCAACGTCCCTCCAACAAATATTTAAGAGATCAGAGCTGATTACTTATTTCAACTGATTACTTATTAGTTTTGAACATATGTTCAAAACTATTGGGACATGCCTTCAAGAATGTCCTTTTTTATGAGTAAGGGTGAGGCATTGTTGTTTAATCTCAGTTATTCATCTGCACATGAAAATTTCACCCAAATTTTTACTGAATGGAAAAAACAAGTTAACAGATTTGAGTTGTATTTATTTCTTCTTTTGATTTTTGATAACTACTCTTCACACCTTTGGTTGAAATGCCTTCAGTGAGGGACTTTTTGAACAAGTCTCTGACATCTGTCTAATATTTGAATGATTTCTTTAATGTACAGCAGGTTTAATCTCTATAAACTGTGTGTACTTCTAGCTATTTAAAATGGCAATATATGTGGGACTGTCCAAATTTAATCTTGACCAGAAGCTGGTTTGGTAGTGGCGTTGGTGTCACAGAAACCAACAAATGGGTATATTACCTATATAATTATATTACAGAGGCCACTACCTCAGTATTATATAATGATATACTACTGAGTATATCAGTAGTATATCATCTATCCATGTGATAGCTATCCGTCCAAATTTGATACAAAAAATAGGATTTCATAATTTTTCACATTTTTACATCCTTCAAATTTGTACCGAATATTACAAATTCGGTACAATTTGTAATATTGTACCGAATTTCTCAGTATAGAAGACAATTATAAAGCAAAGAAACAATAAACATTACAGAGAAAGCACTACATGAAGTTGCTCATGGTTAAACATGTCCAAACAATCTGAACTCCCTAAGAGAAGGGAACATGAGGAACAGTGCTGAAAAACAGCCGAGCAGTAAATTGTCTGATACAGCAGTGGGCTGGGAGTCACTCCCTGCATTTGGTGTGATGTCATGGTTTCTGTCTGCACCTCCGCACAGAGCCCATCTTCTAAGTAAACTATATGTCAGGATGAGAGAGCCAAACACTGCCAGCTGTTATCTTGAAGCCCAGTGATTCTTCCAGTGACTCATCAATTACAGAACCTCAACAGTGACACAGGCAAGAATCAAACCGTCAGCATTCATTCTGATTCAGAGGAAAATCTGGAGAAACTTTATGAGAACAGCGATTCATACATAAAACCATTTTTATGACGTCAGGTGACAGGACGTTTTGCTGACCTATCTGTATATTCATAAATACACTTAGGAAAACTGAGAGTCATTGGGATAGGTATTATATATATATATATTTTTAGACAGGCTTTATGAGTTTATGGAAATAAAGCAATTTATGCTTTATCTATGGAACAAATCATATTACAGGGAAAAAAATAATGAATATCCATTCAAATGAATAATATGATTCATTATTAATTATGTAATCCTACTACTACAACAACTAATAATAATAATAATATATCTGTAAAATAATATGGAATAAATAATGTTTATGGAAATAAAGCAATCTTTTTGTAACTCTAATAAGGTTGTTACTAAATAGATTATATATGATAACAATCAGAGCAAGTGTTTCTGTAAGAAGAATGTAAATTAGCAGCTATTCCTAAGAAAAGGACTAAGATTTAATGATGACCAAGACCACTTGGCTACTGCTTGGGAGGGAGAACATGGGTGAACAGAGTGTCATAAATAACAACAACCAGATGCAGATGGTGCAGGCAGTAAATATAACTCTGGCTCAGTGGTCCCAGACCCCTGGTTCTTGGGGCCCTTGCCGTCCTGCCTGTTTTAGATGTTTCCTCACTACAACACAGTTAATTTAAAAGACTGCAACACCTCCTCAGCATGCCTTCAATTGCTGCAGAAGTCTGTTAGTCACCTATTCATTTAAGCCAGGTGTGCAGCAACGGGGAAACACTTAAGACATGCAGAACCATGCAGGGTTAGGGACAGCTGCTGTAGCTAACAGTACATTAGCAATGCTCACTACGACACACTAAAGAAAACGACGTGACATAAATGAAGCTGACAGCCAGTGACAGAGGTTTGGCTTTGTTTGGGGGCAAGGATCTCCCCAATCAGTGATCAAAGTATTCCAAAATATGTAGTTTGAGGGCATTCACAACAATTTGTAAATTGCCCAAGACAGCTAAAAAAAAGTCTTTAAAACCTATGAAATATCAAATGTGGACCAATAAACATGGTACTGTTGAGGTGAACGTGCATTCCTGTACAGTCAGAAAGACTGCACAATTTCAATTTTCATGTACAAAAACGAAACTGTTGCTTAACTTAAACTCATGAAGGTCAAACTAAAGTTTTGCACAAAAAATATAAACAAAGTCCAGGACTCATGGAATGATGTTCTTTGGACAGATGAGTCATTTCATACATTTGAAGAGCAAATACTCATCAGAAGTCTTGGTATTCCTGAGAAAAAGCTCAAATCTTGATCTTCTTCAAATCTTGTTTTTAGATTATTGAAACATTCAGGAAACCAGCTCAACATCTCACACCTGTAGGTGAAGGTTGAGTGAAATGTAATCTGTCATAAGAGCAGTCATCAGTGATTGTTGTCACATTGATGATGAATAAAATGGATGTTGCTGATTAACAACACCTCCATAGCAGGATTGCATAACTTCTCAAATACCACATTTTCAAGACTGCCTGGAGCTCCTTTCATCAGGTAGAACTTTCCATGAGTCAAATTCATCTCATTCTGGCTCGAAACAACACATTGGTGCATCGACTTAAGATTTTATGACAGCAATCTGACTGGTTCCAAATGATTGACATGTAACTATGCCTTTAAGCGCGTCACAAGTCTGCACAGGCTAAACACACATCGGCAGTGGGTGAATGTGGCTTTAAACAAGCATGTGAGAAGGAAATTCAAACTATATGTTTGTTGTTTTGTTGTGATATCTGAGCCAAAATCTTTCCTTCAGAGTCCTGGCTGACCACATCACAGTCTCTCCTCTGTCCTCTGCTGTCTGCCTTCTACTGGATCTGGTTGTAAACAAGATATCTTGCCATCAAAAGGCAGTCACTTCTCTTCTATGTCCTTTCCTTACTCCCCTAGAACAAATGAATCAAATCAGTCATTTTTGTCCAAATTAAATAAACATAAGTATGTTTAAACTGAAATGAAATATTTTTATTATATACTGCTCTGTGTGAAATTTATACTTTTTCTTGTTTCTTTTTTTTTTTTTGCTGCAGATACAACAACACAGAAATTCAAGTTGACATAAAAAAGTAAATTATTAGAAAAGTATTAACTTGACTAAAGGAATCTTGGTAGATCTTTTCACTTGTTTCTGTCTTAATTTGGTAAAAAAAAAAAAAAAAAAAAAAAACGTTATAACCTGTTATAACGTTTGTTAGGATGAAAAAAATGAACAGAACTGAGAAAACCATGGGAAATGATTCAATCGTGATTTTAAGTAGCACCCCAAATGACCAGTCAAGCTATAGGTGCAGGTGCAGAAATCATTTGAGTCACTGAAGAACCTCGTAGAACCAAACTCAGAGAGGCAAACCCCAGAAAAAACAGGACATACCTCCATAAATGAGCACATAGAAAACAATAGAGGGAGTCAGGTGACCTTTCCCCTCTGACTATGGTTAGTGACACCATTTCCCAGAAAATCCTCTGGCATCTACTTTGTCTTAAATGTGTCAACTGAAAAGTCTCCATTGCCATCTTAAAAAAAAATAAAAAAAATTGTGAGGTTTAATAGCAAAATGATCAATCAATAGATTAACTATTTACTACAAATATTAGCGTGTGGAAAAAAACACCTAAATCCCCATGTGACCCATAACGTTTCCACTAATCCAAGGGTTTCCATTAAAACAGACCAGCAAACACACTCAAAATAAAAATAAAATAAAATAATAAAACTGACAAAGCCTCTCAGGTTTCTGATGATCGCTTAAAAATGCCCAGCGTGAAGCAAAAAGTCATGTTTACTCATGTTACCTCAGTCACTGTTTGAGATACATGTCATTTAAACATTAACCTCAGTGGCTGTGCAGCTTTCTAAAACAAAGAGAAAAAACCATGAGAAACTGAGATGTATCCATCACATACCTCATTAGGTTTTGCAAACCCTGTTTGCTGGAATTCCTCCTCAGCAGAGCGTGGGACATGTTTGCCTCTTTTATGTGTCTCGTTGTCCTCTTCTTGTTGCCTCACACTGGTGGAAATAACAGAAATCACACCAGCTGCTGATAAGATCAACCCCTCTGAGAGAAGGTTTTTTGTCCTGAAGTTGTACCAAGTTAAACAGCACTGAAGAGTTTGAGAATCTGGGTGTAAATGGTAAAGTCTCTTTAAGCACACACACACATGCACACACACGGTCCCAATCCTTACAAAGCTTGTTGAGAATGCCAGCAAGGCTCAAGGGGACTAGCTCCTTTCTCTCATGGAGGCTGGATCTTTAGTCGTTACACTCCCCCCAGCACAAACACACATGTCACCCCTCCCTCTGTTCTACATGTGGTTTTCATTGAAGAGCAGCGGGAGAATCCCTCTGCTCAGTCTGTATTCCATCTCTGTCTATTATTCCTCCAAACGTGGTTTTCCCCAGCATGGAATAAAAAACAAGAGCCTGTCCCTGAAAAATGAAGAACCTACTACTGTGGGGTCATCGGGTTCTGGAATATACTAATTTTTCTGTTACGGTACTGGATGAAGAAAATAAATATGAGAATTTTTTTTTTTTATGCGAGGTGAATGAAACACATACACAAACAACATGTTGAGTGAATGTAAAAAGTCCTTGCACCAAAAACAAGATAGTGAGCCATACAAATGACTAATCAATACACAGATAAGCATATTTACCAAAAAGTATAATTTGGGATTTATAACATTTGCAGTCATGCATACCCAATGCAATTCAGTTGTGAAAAAGGCATGAGCTGCTCCAAATGCTGCAGCAAGACCTCTGGTGAAAATCAAAAACCAAGACCGTATTTTTGTAATTTTGACTTTATCAGCTCTATGTTAAAATTAAGATCTTCTTCTTAAATATAAAGCATTTTTAAAATAGTGTAGTCAACTCAGCCGAAAGATTTGAACAAGTCAATAAACAACAGCAGTGTTTTTTCTATTTATTGTATTCATTCACCAACAGCATTTCTTATTGGCACATTGCTTTGAATCCTGTTTGATGTTTTGACAGGACTGAGTTTTGGCAAAAAATAAAATAAAATAAATCCTTCTGTCATTCAGCTTCCTGAAAACATTTGCTAAGACATGCAGTGTAGCTGTAGGACTGTAATTGTAGAATGACTGAGAATGTGTTTGTTTTTTTATCACGCTTAATGGACGCCTGGTAACATACCACAAACCAAATATGTGTAGAATATATGTGTAGAGGAAGACGCAAGTTCAATGTAACGTAACACGTCTCCTTGCTCAGGAGGAAGATGAAGACGGCTCTCAGTGACTTTTACCGGTATGTTTTTTTAACCAGCCCTGTTAGTGCTGTGCTACCGTGTTGCTGCTGTGTTACTGCCACGTCTCTTTTATCGGTATGTTTTTTTTTTAACCAGCCCTGTTAGTGCTGTGCTACTATCGTATTGCTGCTGTGTTACTGCCGCGTCACAGGCACTGTTTGGAAAGGAAAGCTAAATTATATTACTAAAACTTTAAAAACGCTTTCTGTGTACCATCTGTATGTAAGCACATGCGGCTTATAGACAGGTGCGGCTTATATATGTACAAAATTGTTTTTCCTTTAAGAATGTACTGGGTGCAGCTTGTAATCAGGTGCACTCTATAGTCCGGAAAATACGGTGATAGTGTAACTACCGAGGGGACTGTAGTAGGAAGATAAAAGGAATGCTATGAGGAGCTAATGAATGAAGAGAATGGAAGAGCACAGGTCGTAGAAACTGTGGACAGGAAGTGGGAAAAGATTAGTGAGGATAAAATTCAGAAAGCTATGAGCAGGATGAAGAGAGGGGAGCTCGAGGTGTTGCTAGGCTGAACCACTGGCTGTTTTTTAAAGAAGCACCAGATCTCATTAACAAAATTTAAGATTCACTGAAAATCTGCATCATGTCACCAAAATATTATTAGAATTCCATATTCTAATAATATATTCTAATATTCAGGAAGCTGAAAAACATTCAGCTTCCTTTCAAAGGAAATGGCATGTGTGTTCATGTGTGTGTTTGTTTTTTTGTGAACCCGTTATGAATTCATATAAAATAACTAGGGTCTGCACAAACATGATTCTGTGAGGAGCTCTTTAGTCATCTAGTTATTCTAAGGTTCTTTCATCAATCAGTAAAGTGTGCTAATGGTGCCTTGGAAAAATGTTTTTAGCAACAGAAAATTTGTTTTTTTTTTATAGAATCAAGTAGAGTATATTTTATCTAGCTCAAGTTATTAAAGTGGTCTGAAATGTTTATGTCATTATTTATAAAAACAGTGAGTATGTTACTATTTAAAAAAAATTATGACATAACTAAAATGTATATTGCTGTTGTGTGAGAATGGAGTCAATAATAACCACATCCAGGAGAGGTCCCTATTGCTTCAACAGTTCAATGTCCGCTCATCTGTAGATAAACTTTGCTTTGATGTGTGTGATTTGCAGCTCTGAGGGAGTGTGAGGCATTCTGACATGGAGGACGGCCAGGGCGGGGCGGGGCGGGGCGGGGGGCAGACAGTCAAGAAAAAAAATCTTCTCTTAGGCTTCTGTCAGGGCCTTTAATTAATCCAGCTTGATCATGGGGTTGTATGTTCAGCTGGAACTCTGAAACTAAATGTTGGATGTGTGTCAAACCTGAGCAGTATGCATAAAGGTGTGTGTCGGGCGTTTCTTCCATACTCAGCAATATTTTGTTGAGCTTTGTGCTGCCGTCCTCATGCTGGCAATTTAAAATGCATTTAATGCTTTTGATATAAGCACAGTTTGCGGTCATCCTCCACACACTGATATAAGCATCAGATTCTGCTGAACATCACAGTTCTCAGATTAGAAACTGGAGGATTGTAAAGTGGCTCTGCTCTTCTCTCTCCCACAGAACGAGCTGCTGCTTCTGCTGCTGAGTATCGACCCGAGGCGTACAAGAGAGATGCAACATTCAGGACTGCTTAGTGTTTAATTGGAGTTTTTATTCTCAGCTCCATAACATTGTCTAAACAGCACAGACTTAAACTTGAATTTTCTGTTTAAAGCTCTGAAGTTTCTCTGAAGCTTTAGTTTTAAAAGCAGACTAGAAAACAAACCCCTACTTTTATTATTTTCTTAAACGAGTCTCTGCGAAATGACAGTTTCCAAATATAACTCAGAGACATCTCTGTGACATTCCTCCAAAGGCTACAAGGATAAAGTTAGCTTCTGAGGAAACATTAGAGCCCTGGAGAGTCTGAGGCCTCTGGCAGGGTGGAGGCAGAGCCCACAGCACCATACATGGAGTGGGAGAATGTCCGGAAATATGAGGGAATTAAAACAAACTGAGTAAATGTAAAATGTTTAAGAAACATCAAGTGAGTTGATTAGTTAAAGACAAAAGGAAAAATCATCTCCTTATAAATATCATTTATAAGGAGATATAGTTTGTTTTCTTTTTTTGCAATAGTTGGTTCTAATGCAAACGTTTTCAGGATGATACGTTAGACACACTGTTTTGGGTGTAAGCTTAAACTGAGATAAAAAAAAACAGCAAAAAAACTGATAACTACAATTTTACCCATGAACACATAAAGCTTATTGATGTTTTTTTTCTACACTCCTAAAATGGTTTAAATAGAAATGTCCTTTATTGTCTCAGACTGGGGAAGTTCAGGTGTAACAGGAGCATCGAGTTACGTCACAAAGTGTTTAAAAGATAAAACAAACAAGATTAGTAATACTACTTCTAATAATATAGCCATAATAATTTATATTATGAATCCATCTGAACCTGTCATAATTGACTAAGTTACAGTGTTAAAATAGGTTATTGTAAAATGGAAAATGATTATCATTTCCTAATGTTTTTACACAAAGACTCTTTCAGTGGTGTTAAAATAGGATTAAATAATTACATTGAGAGAAGATTTTCTGCTCTAAATGCACTTTTCAGACTTTCATATTTATACAAAAGAGCAGAAAGGCACTGTATAAATCTGGACAGCAGTGATGTGGAGTACTAATGACTGGAACTGGATTTCTAACACAAATAAGCTTTAATAGTTTGCATAATAAAGCTTTGGCTGCTGGATTATTCATTACACATTGTACCTCCTTCGTATTCAGCTAAAGAAGGTTGTCCATTTATAAACTGACACTTACTGGACAGTTTAAAGAGTTTCACTTATTTCACATCAAAACGTGTCACAGATGTAAACTTCATGGGCTTAGTTCAACCTTAACTTGACTGAGTTTATGTGGGTAACTAGTTATTTAATTTCCAGCAAACTAGGACAGTCCTGTAGTAGGTCTGTTTTTAATCGTTGCTACTTCACTTCTCCATCCATCCTCCTTTGGTCTATACCTGCTGCATCAGGGAGGCTGGAGCCTTTCTCCAGAGCTGATTGGACGAGAGGCCTGGACAGGTCACCAGGACAACACAAAGACAACCAGGGCAAACATCCATGCACAAACACACTCTTACCTAAGAGTAACCAGTTGCATGTTCTTAGACTGTGGGATGAAGCCAGAGTGTCTGCAGTAAACCAAGGCATACATGGGGAGAACATGCAGCTCCATGCAGAAACATTCAGGTCTGCCCCCCTCCATTTCAAAGTAAAAATAAAAAAATGTGACATTAAAAAAATGACCAAACATACCAGGTGTCTTCTTCCACATTTGATTTTATTATATGAAGTGTTTGATTTTGTGTGTTTTACTGTTGTGTATGAAACCAAAAACGTGAAGATTCTGTGGAGGACCTGAACATACGCTCTCCTCCCCTTCCTTCCTCCAGACTACAACAAAAGTGCAAAATCTCCCTCTCAGTCACTGACACATTACATGTCTTGCAGAAAGACTCCTCCGAGTCACGCTAACCCTCAGCTGTGAGATGAACATTAGTCGCCGGCTCTGACCGGCACATAAGACACGTGGAGTTCATGTAAACAGAAAGACGAGCAGCAGCAAACAATTAGGAGGTCTCAAACATCTTCTTCCTGTCGGCCTTGTCCTCAATGTTCTTACGCCAGTCACCAACTGCTTCTGCTGGCTGTGGAGCACAGAAACATCTTTTTCTAATTGCAATATACATGTCTACGAAAGCATCACAGACATAAGAACAGTGATAATAGTTTTTTTGTGTTTTACGAAGAGTGAAATTTTGATAAAAACTTGTGTCTCACCTCCTCTTTGACC
Source organism: Brachyrhaphis roseni (assembly GCA_903066815.1). NCBI lineage: Eukaryota > Metazoa > Chordata > Actinopteri > Cyprinodontiformes > Poeciliidae > Brachyrhaphis > Brachyrhaphis roseni. The sequence continues at coordinate 4,329 of CAEFZY010028941.1, read as the reverse complement.
TCCTTCTTGACCTGCTTCAGGTTGGCCCTCAGGTCCATGTTGACTGTGTGTTTGGAGCCCAGCAGAGCCTTCAGCATGGCATCAGCGGACATACGCACCTTCTTCAGGGCAGGCTTCTTCACTCCAACCAGATCCACCACTTTTATTTTTAGGTCTTCAATCTATGAGCAAATATGATACTGGATTTTTCTGCTCTTTAGACTTTTGATGTGTTTTTGTGGTTACATGTGACCCACTTCTTTGTCTGCCTTTTGGACTTTGGCCTCAATGTCGTACCTATCCTCATCTATCTTGTCTATGGCAGCATGGATCTTCTTGCAGAGCTCCTGTTGACACAAAATAATCAGAATAACATATAACATAATAACAGTGACATGTTTTTACCTGGACTATTTTATATCAAATAAAATAGTCCAGGTACCATATTTTATGTGGTTCCATGTCTTAAAATGGAGCCATATTATAAATTCAGCATCCTTGCACAACATGTAACCAGATCCTGTCAAATTCTGATTTGTTAGTGAATGTAAATAGAAAAACAGAAAAACTAGTAAGAAATGGGCTGGCTAAGATTTTGTTGTAGAAACTGGATATCAGTGCTCTGTCTTTCCACCAATATGTTGCCATCATTCATAGTTACATCTACTTATGGAAACTCTAAGTCCATCACCTCTAGGACTTTGTTGTTCAGAGGTCAGAATCTGAATTTACTTAAACACGAACAATCGAGAAACCTTTGTGGTACATCTAACAGTCTTTTTAGAATCAAATTAAAGTGTCACAGCTTCTCTCAGCTGTATACCTTCAGCAAATGTTGCCCTTTTTTATTCTTCAATGGCTGGCCTTACTTCCCTTCCCATATTTCCAGACCTATGGGAATCTTAGGTCTGGAAATATCTTCATACAAATTTGTTTATGTTTGTGGCCAGTGTCTCACCATGAGCGTAGCCTGATCTCCACTCGTGTCTTGAGGAGGACAGTTCTCGGCCATGTAGGCCTCTTTGGCCTCTTCTCTCTCCTTCTTTTCCTTCTCCAGCCAAGTCTGAGCAACCTGCAGAACCAGGCTCTGTAGAAGGAAACAACACCAAACATACAATTTAGTTTTATTTCTTCTGCCATCCTAATTTATCTAGATCTGTAAATTGAATTTGTCATGGAATACAGAATACCACTGTTGTATGGACAATTATTTTGTCTGTATTAATTAACTGTATACAAGTTGTTGATTTCCCAACTTCTGTAGCAGCAGGCTTGTGAGATGGGGTGTGCGCACTCGTGTGCATGTGTGTGTGTGTTTGATACCTTTAGGTGGTGCCGACGGCTGGATGTCATCTTTTTCCTGTTTGGACAGATTTTTTATAGTTACAATGTCACTGTTGAGAAAAAACTGAAACTTTCAAAAATGCATTTTCTTAAAAACAATTTTTAAAAAATTACCAAAAAAACAAAAAACTGTGAAATATCTAATCAGTTTAACTTTTTGGGTAGAGACTGCAAACTGAAAGCAGACACGAGAAAAGACTTTTTAACTTACTCAGACATCTTGATGGCGTTTGTAGTTCACAATCTGCATCAAAACACACATGAATTGCAGGACATTTATGAGTGCATTTGACCTCTGTTGCTGGAGCCAAGAACATCAGCTGTCTGAGATCAGCATGACGGACACTGATGCACAGCAGAATTTGTAAGGTAATGCGATCTGAGGCCGCAGCTGAGAAACAGCAACATAGACGGAACTAAACTGGGAAGGTCCAGCTAGGGTGTCACTTCTTTTTCAGACACCATCCAATCATGAGAAATCATTCTATACAGCAATGCGAGACAGTGAGGGTCCCACATGTCGCTTTTATGTCCAATTAATAGATGGTCCATGATGATGAAAAGAAGACGTTTTACTGATCCAATGAGGTCACATTACATTTTTCTATCAGCATGTTGAGAAAAATGTTTTAAGTGAAAATAACTATCCAAATATTTATTAGTATTATCCTTGTTATTGCTTTTTAAATGGGTAGAAGTACATTTTATTTCAAATTTAGCTGAAGTATTCACCACCAAATGCATTATTTTCAGGAACATTAAGTAAACAGAATCTGAATTTCTACATTTGAATCTAAAAAAAGACAAAAATCAATCTGCAAAATGAATCAAAATTTCCTCAATGTCAACCATTTCCAAAAAGCACATACTCTTTGGAAATATACAAGCCCTTCGTTAAATTTTTAACAAAGGGCTATCATCAAAACATTTATCTTTTGAAAAAAAAAAAAAGTCCTGATAGACAAACATCATTTAAAAGAAATACAAGCAGAACAGGTATAAAACGTTTAAGGCACACACTTCATCCTGCTGAGCTGCAAACAAATTTTGAAACACATTAAGGTAAAACATGAAGTCTGAAGAAAGCTGCATGTGTCCTACTAGAACGGCGAGCGAGAGGTTAGGGAGTCAGAATTGGTCAAAGGTGAAGCAGCCTGAAATGATGTCACCTAAAGACATGACTCTGCTTCACATTTTCTGGCTTCCCTATTAAAGTAAAGGATGCTGCTCTCAAAAAGGCTGGAGAAAGTTAAAAAAATGGAAGAGTTCTCACCTATTGAGAGAGAGGGAAGGAGGACAAGACACACTTGTTGGAAGAAAAGCGGACACTGCCAAAGCCACGGACAGAGAAAAATGAAATACGTATATATGGTGGCCTGAGATGCCTCAGCAGAATGCTGAGAACCTCTTTATGGAAATGAATTTCAAAGTCAGACCAATGGCCCTGTGAGCTCCTGAAATACACCCTACCCAGCCCCACTGCAAGCCGCCCCCGTCTTCCCACTGAGCTCACTGCTCCTTCCACCAAGTTTACTGTCAATGGATAACTAGACATTACTCACATAGAAACTTTCAGATATAAGAAGAGTGAATTGTTGCTTCTTTACAAGTGAGCAGAGTACAATAGCTAACTGGCTAATTACTCGTTTGTCTGGTGGCTGTAGAAGATAAGCCATAAGTATTAGTGAATATCAGTCCATGCTGTCTCCCAGTGCTTCTACCTCCACCACATTCATGTCCCAATGCTAATCTGTCAAATTAGATTTGCCTAATCTGTATAATCCCCTTTTGCAACCCATTATTGTGATGTAGAAACCTGAAACTTGGGCTTCAGGAGCCTTCAGGTCTTGTGTTCCTACCTAAACCTCGCTGTGTGCCTCTCACGTTCCATAACACTTAAAACATCTGCGGTGTTCCCTCAATGCAGCACAGTCTGAACAAAAGCATCTTCCCAAACCACTAAGATCCCTTTGTCCCCACAGAGACAAAGGCATGTCATACTGACACTGTGAGAGAACCCCCATGTTCAACGGTTAGGGGTTCCAAAAGGGGCTTATTAGGATTTACCTTTTACTGGAAATGATCAGAGTAAATTCTACACTCTGTTATGTGTCTATTCATCAATAATCACCAGTGTATCAGTTAGAATGATGTGATCTATCAAGTAAATAAAAGCAGCAACAAACAAAATTACTCATATTTCAAAACATTTATTTCTACTGTTTTCATGAAAACTGGTACATTCTGATGTGACATTTCTCAGCCAGTAGTTATACTCTCACAGGAGTATAGTGTGCACACTGACAATTAGAAAAGCAAGACAGAGTGCCCGGCTCTGGGCCCTGACTAGGGACACAGAGGTGCACTCAGTCAGTCAGACCTGTCTCCCCTGCTATCATCCGCCAAAGTCCTGCAGAGTTTTAGGAAGACTCAAACATCTTCTTCCTGTCGGCCTTGTCCTCAATGTTCTTACGCCAGTCGCCGATCGATTCTGTTGGCTGGATCAGAGAACAAGGAATTGTTAATACACAAAACTGACAAAACACATCTAGCGCTTGAAACAAGTAAGAATTTCAACAGATTTCTGTGAAATGAAAAATATCTCCATTGATTTCTTTACAGTTTCTTGGCTGGAAAAGTCTTGTGTTGTTAACTGTAAAATATGTCCTGTACTACTTAAAAGAAAGTCTGATTACTGCTCTTGATTTGTTATTAGTTGAAAAAAAGAGGATTGTACATAAAGTGCAACACGTAGCTAAGGCGTTAAAGCAAAGTTCATTAGTAGTCACGGCTGTTTGGTAGAAGCTAAAGGTGCAAAACAGTGAAAACTTGACGCCAGTTTTCTTTATTAGAACTTTGAGGCTCACCTCTTCTTTGACCTCCTTCTTGACCTGCTTCAGGTTGGCCCTCAGGTCCATGTTGACCGTATGTTTGGAGCCCAGCAGAGCCTTCAGCATGGCATCAGCGGACATACGCACCTTCTTCAGGGCAGGCTTCTTCACTCCA